>MU671157.1:0-59661 GCA_026770625.1 Nicotiana glauca | reverse complement strand
CGACGTCAACCTTCAAGAAGCTAGTGAACAAGATTGGGATGTGAAGGCTCAAGGATGTGAATTGATGCTCTCATCGGGGGGAGTTATTGCGCGTTGCACTCTTTTTCCCTTACAAGGTTTTGTTCTACTGGGTTTTCCTTGCAAGGTTTTTAACGAGGCAACCAATAGACGCACTTCTAAACATGTGTACTCTTTTTCCTTTTCTAGAATTTTTTTCCTATTGGGTTTTCTTTTAGTTAAGGTTTTAATGAGTCACATTACTTATTGAGTAGACATTCAAGGGGGAGTGTTATGAATAAAATTCTATTTAGAGTGAATGTCTATCTTGTAGAGAGTTTTACTTTGTGACTAAGTCATTTTTCCCCTATAAATAGAGGGGTCTTACCTCATTGTAAATCATCCCAAAATTCAATAATAATTTCCTATCTCTCTTTCTCTGCAATATTGCTCTTGTTCTTTTATTATTTTATAACAGTTTTGCTAATTTTTTAGATATTGTTCTTATTTTAAAAGAAGGTGGTAAAAAACTGTTAGATTGTACCTTGGCTATATTTAGTCACCGTACTTGACCAAAGACTCGAGCGTTTGACTTGACTTTCAAACTTGTTGACTTTGATTTAGTCAGGGTAAAATTTCTAATCTTTAAGATAATAGTTTAATAGTGTTAATCTTTTGATAAAAACTTGTACAGACAGGTGAAACATAATCACAAAACAAAACAGAGTACTACTAATTGAAGAAATGGTAATTTTGAAACATTGGATAAGTTCTACCTAGCATTTTCTCAGCTGATTTAATTATTAACAAATTTAAAAGGAGCTATACAAATATTCAATTTAAATATGACAAAATACTGAAGTACTTCCAACTTAAATGGAGAAGCACCTGCAACGAAGCAATGCTATCTATAATAAAGACTTCGTCACCTAATCAAATATGTGGAGTTTGAGTACTAAAATTTATAAAAAAGGTTGAACATTTTAATTTTTATTTTTTACTAGTTTTTAGTACTGTAGTAGATTTTTTTGGTAAGAAAAACAAAAATGGAGAGAGTCGATCTTGTTTTTTTATATTTTTTTTTTCCACTGAGCAACTGCTGTAGATTGAAGTCGGCCCATAGAGTGGATAAATCCAATTATAACGTGGCGTTTTGATGATTTCTCTGGGGGTATAACGGTGAATTTATAAAGTTTAAACAAAAGAAGAGACGGATAGAGGAGACTGAAAAGAGAAGAACCTTATCCTTTAAGACCTTTATAAAAGCATATCAAAACTTCCTGCAAAATAGCAACACACAGTGAGTGTGATAAAAGAGAGACAAGTATACGTTGCAGTTAACATAGAGCAACAATTTCACTATCATTTATACATACACGTGTTTGTATGTACACACGTTAAAAGTTATTTGAATTTCTTAGAAAATCATCAATGGCGGCTTCAAGGAGCTATTTCGCTGGAGCAAACTACCGATTCATATCGAGCGAGCGAGACGTTCCGATGATGAGTCATGACTCGGCGTTCGAATTCGATGAATCGGACCTGTGGAACTCAGCGGTTTTACAGTCGCCGGAGTTCCGTAAGTCCCTTCAGAGTTCAAAAATCTCGAGAAAGCAGTGCGATACGAAGAGCCGACGAAGCGGTTCCGTAGCATCAGCGGCGTCATTGCCGGTGAACGTGCCAGATTGGTCGAAGATACTGAAGGATGAGTATAGAGAGTATGGAAGGAGAGATAGCGATGATGATGATTTCAACGATGAGGATGGCGATGATTTGGAGAATCGGGTTCCGCCTCACGAGTTTTTGGCGAAGCAGTTAGAGAGGACGAGAATTGCAGCCTTCTCCGTGCACGAAGGAGTTGGCCGTACTCTCAAAGGTAGAGATCTGAGTAGAGTCAGGAATGCTATTTGGGAGAAAACTGGATTCCAGGATTAATTGATCTAACAGTGAGGATTTTTCCGATTTTCTTCTATAATTATACAAATGTTGAACTTTTTTCACTTGATGAAGACGATTTACATCTTCAAGTGCATCACTGCATTGTGATCGTAATGTTTTTTTTTTTAAATAGAATTTTGAGAGAAAATAAAGACAAAGAAATTGATTCGATCGATTTGGATTGCTCATAGTAATGATGTAGTTGTCGTTTAGATCTTCACAGTTGAGCAAACACCAGTTGTCTCTCCATCTTCATTTTGAAAGTAGAAAGTTGAACCGAAATGGCTTGGCGAAGTGAATCCAAGCAAATAAATGTTAACAATGTATACAAAATTTGTGGTCCAATTTGCTGGCAGTTTCAGATGACTTATTCACCTCTCCAGTTTCAAGGATAATCGAGTTCGTTCTATAAGTAATTAATTTAGTGATGAACACGTCATAATTTTTAAAATTGTAATTAATGGACGAGTTTCATAGCCAGGCTAGGCTATATCAAATTAAGATATTTAAGTATTGTTTAGTTTTTCTCCTATTTCCTGTTAATTATGTAAAAGAAGATATTTGTTGTAATATGGAAGTTGAAGACTATGCAAACGAGTTGTACTACATTAACCAACAAAACAAAAGTTGTACTACATTTATCTAGAACACAAAACAACAAAAGGAAAAGAAAATCTAAAATATCACAAGCCACTTGGGTCAGTATAATCGTAAACTCCATTATTAGTCATTCCGAAGATATTGTTGTTTGACTCAAAAGATATTAAAACCTATTTGAACAAATCAATCAATAATGAAGGGGCAAATCGTAGCTGGAGATAATAAACTCTAGGATGATGATGATAGAGAGAAGAGAGCTGTAAATTTCTTTTCTATTCAAGGTTCGTGAGTTTTTTTTTTTTTGAGTCCCCCACGTTACAAGGCTTTCATCCCTTTTATATCTTTTTAAATTTCCCCCCTCCCCCACCTAGAAATAATATGCCAAGGATCATTAAGGAATGATATCCCCTAATGAGCTTACTCTACTGTCGAGATCATATCGTTCCTTCTTTTGCTACAAGGTTGTATTCTTCTAGGCATCGACTCGCAGATGCTCAGCCATTTGTCGTGCACACTGTAGGTCGTTATCGGTCAAATTTTGACCCATACAGTTAGTCCCTCCGCTCGTCGGGGTTGTGATCGGGTGCGTCCTCGATGAGCGGACTCCGCCTTTTTTGGGAGGAATTTGATCCGTAAGAACGTTGCGACGCGGCCAACGAGAGGTGGCTATCACACTTAGCAAAACATTGTAGAGTACCTGCTCCCTGGGGGTGATGTCAGCTCTACGTGCGTCATCATTACGCGGGTTTTTGAGGCGAGGACTGACAGTTTGGTGCATTGATTCTTGTGCTAATTTGAGGTCTGCCGCCTGGATTCTGACGCCACCCAACCTTATAAATAGATGAAGGGTTTGATTTTTTGAAAAACTTTAGTCGTTCCCCTCCTGATAAGCTCTCAGTCTTCTTCATTTGTTCTTACACCTTCTTTACTCCCATTCCCATTCTTCGCTGGAAGTTTCTTCTGTTTCACTCCATTTATGTTGCCGCTCCTTTAAACGAAACTATGCCAAGGTCTCGTCGTACTAGCGAAGAGGTTCCTAAAGCCACCCCGTCATCCATAGTGCCTCTTGCTGGCAGCGGAGAAGTGGTAGCAGAAGAGGGCGACAACCCTCTTACGGTGGAGGAGCTACTGCCGAGGCATCCCTTGTCCCGAAATGATTTCCTCAAAGATCCGCCTCCTACCCTGAATCTCGTGTTTTCTGAGATGAAATAGGTTCATCTTGATTCCCTTCGTATAAAATATGATATCCCCGCCCATGTGGAGATGATTCCGGCAAGGGAGGATTATGTTGACGTGCATAGACCTGGATACTATGCTTTCTACGAGTATCCTTTCGTGATTGACTACACCATTCGTCTCTTCCCTTTGGTGAAAGAATTCTGTAGATTTTATCAGGTTTGCCCTGCACAGCTTTCGCCGTACACATTCAAGGTGCTTCTGCTACTGACTAAGTACGCAGAGTTGGCGGAGTGTAGTGTCTCTGTTCATCATCTTTTGCACCTATTCGCGCCCGGCTTCCTTAGGGGTACCATGGTGCATTTGAGACTTCGTGGTACGAAAGGGCTGGTGGTCAGAACGGATGATTGGGCGATTCGTAAGTTCTGGCACAAATACTTCTTTATCAAAACCGAACACGTCATTTCTGACTCCGCCAGATTTCGAGAACGATGGAACAGAAATCGTAAGTGTCGTCGTTTGTTATGTTCCCCTTTCTTCTGTAATTATTGTAACTTTTACTTACCCGATATTTTGCAGCTATGGGCCGTCCGCCTCACCCTATTGCGGATATCAAGGATTGGGTGGCCCGCCTATTGCCTCATGCTGTAGAAACTCGGACTTGGCCCACCTTCGTGCAACGTTATGGCCATAGGGTTTCCTCAGGTAAATATTCGCTTTATTGCCTCGTTGGCCATGTGACCTTGCTTAATAGTATGACCCCTTGTGGTAACATATCGGGGAGCTTCTAGATGGAAGGCGCTAGTTCCTTCTTTCAGGCAAGCCGCCGCTACTGCGGTACGCGGTTTATTGTGTATGAGTCTGTTCGGGGGGATCGTCCTCAACTTATTCAACTGGGGGGATTCGTCCCGAATTGTGGCCGCGAGAGAAGAGGCCTCATCGGTACCGGCCTCACATCTTGTGGATGAATCTTCTAACAGTGACGAGCCGTTAGAGAGGAAAATAAGGGGGTTGGAGCTGGGAAAGGGCGTGGATACTGACGCCGACGGCAGTGGGGCATCCCGGACATCCTCGGTGCCAGTATTTATGGCTAATGCCATTTTGTTGAAGAGGTCTCCCCAAGTGGAGGGAGTTGGCCCGGGAGCCGGTTCAGTGCGCTCTGTTGAGGGTGGCGCATCATCTAATATTGGAGGACCTCGTATCGAGGGTGAAGGCTCGGGTTCGGATATCGACTCGGAGGATGTCAATGAATTTTTGGGTCTCCATACACATATGGAGGTTAAGACGAACAGGTCTGACCGTCATGTGGTAGTCCCGGGGAGCTACAACTTACTGTTAAACAACGAGCAAGTTGGGTCGGCCCTCGCTCCTCTATGTGTCGCTCCCTAAAGTGAGATGCTTGGAGCGATGAGCGACGTGGAGTTGTCTCAGAAGGTTGCTGGTATGGCCCTGCAGGTAGGTTTCCTCTCCTTTTCTTTTTGTCACGAGATTGGTGCGACAGTCGTCGTTGTGTATTTTATTTTCTAACTTCTGCCCTTCTCAGACCCTCGTCCTGGAAATGGAGAGAGATCATCGTGAAAGGAAAAAGACGTGCCTTTATAAGAAGATGTCGTCGAAGTATCAGTAGTACCGTGCTAAACATCAGGCGATGTGACATTTATCATCAAGATCTCAAGTTCCAGGTGTTTCGCGAGGGCCTTAAGCAGCGGGAGGACCAATTGGAGCGTAGGATAGAGGAGTTGAGGGAGACGGACGAGGAGTTTGTGAGGGCTATCACCCGTAATAGCAAACTGGAGGCCTTCCTTAAGGCGAAGGAGGACGAACTAATAATTTTGTCGATGGCCTTCGCCATTGGGATGTTGCTTCGACTGTCATCGAAGTAGAGTCCCATCGTGGTTCGAACGAGGTCGAACTGATCACTTCGTCGATGGCCTTGGCCATTGGGATGTTTCTTCGACTGTCGTCGAAGTAGAGTCCTGTCGTGGTTCGAACGAGGTCAAACTGATCACTTCGTCAATGGCCTTGGCCATTGGGATGCTTCTTCGTCTGTCGTCGAAGTAGAGTCCCGTCGTGGTTCGAACAAGGTCGAACTAATATTTTCATTGATGGCCTTGGCCATTGGGATGTTGCTTCGACTGTCGTCGAAGTAGAGTCCCGTCGTGGTTCGAAAGAGGTCGAACTAATAATTTCATCGATGGCCTTGGCCATTGGGATGTTGCTTCGACCAGCGTCGAAGTAGAGTCCCGTCGTGGTTCGAATGCAGTCGAACTAATAATTTCGTCGATGGCCTTAGCCATTAGGATGTTGCTTCGACTGTTGTCGAAGTATAGTCCCGTCATGGTTCGAACGAGGTTGAACCGATCACTTCGTCGATGGCCTTGGCCATTGGGATGTTGCTTCAACTGTCATCGAAGTAGTGTCCCGTCGTGGTTCGAATGAGGTTAAACTGATCACTTCGTCGATGGCCTTGGCCATTGGGATGTTCCTTTGACTGTCGTTGAAGTAGAGTCTCGTCGTGGTTCGATTGAGGTCGAACTGATAATTTTGGAGATTTGACTGTGTTCCTATTGGAAGACGTCACCTGTTGATTTTTCAGGATCTGGTTCTGCACCTGCTATGGAGATTTGATCCGTTCGTGAAATGGAGGTTAGATTCCGTACATACAATGGAGATTTGATTTTGTTCGTACAATGGAGATTAGACTCCGCTCATACAATGGAGATTCAATTCCGTTCGTATAATGGAGATTAGATTCTGCTCATACAATGGAGATTCAATTCCGTTCGTACAATGGAGATTAGATTTCGCTGTTCTTACAATGTAGATTCGGTTATCTGTATATAGTCCCTTCATTACTTCAATCCGGAGATCACATCGACGAGTGAAGGTAATAGACAACGTGTTGATCCTTAGGGCGTCTCCTTTGCCGCTTCATTTAAACCTGATTGGGACAAAACCCGGGTGAGGTAAAAAGAGTACGACTTAGGTGACACCTTTTTAGAAGTGGAAGTACTTGAGATAGGCGATGTTCCAGTTGTTTTGGAGCAATTTTCCCTCCATTATTTCTAGCTGGAACGCTCCTTTGCTTGCTACTACTACGATTTTATACTGTTCGTCCCAGTTTGTTCCTAATTTTCCTTCATTTGGATCCTTTGACGCCTGTGTTTTGGCCTTGAGTATGTAGTCGCCAATTTTGAGTGATCGCACCTTGGCTTTCTTGTTGTAGTATCTTTCTACTTGCTGCTTCTGGGCTACCATTCTTACGTGGGCCATGCCTCTTCGTTCTTCGACTTCGTCTAGATCTTGTAGCCTTCTTTCGTCATTTCGTTAGAGTATCTCAAGATGGGCTCCCCGACTTCGACGGGTATAACTGCGTCGGTCCCGTAGACCAGTGAGTATGGCATTTCTCTCGTGCTGGATTTTGGCATATGCGGTATGCCTATAATACTTCAGGTAGTAGTTCATGCCATAGCCCTTTAGCTTCCTTAAGCTTCTTTTTCAATATGTTCAGTATTACTTTTTTGGAGGATTCGGCTTGGCCATTGGCGGAAGGATGATATGGCGTGGAGAGTATCTATTTGATGTGCCATTTTTCGAAGAACTCAGTCGTTCTTTTTCTGACGAAATGAGGTCTGTTGTCGCAGATGATTTCCTTGGGGATGCCAAAACGACATATAATATTTTTCCATATAAAGGCAACGACCTCCTGCTCGCGTATCTGAGTGTATGCACCTGCTTCCACCGATTTAAAGAAGTAGTCAGTTAAAACCAAAAGGAAACGTACCTTACCTCACCCTGCTGGGAAGGGGCCGACTATGTCCATTCCCCATTTTATGAATGGCCATGGCGAAGTGACACAATGGAGGAGTTCCCCTGCTTGGTGTATCATAGGGGCGTACTTTTGGCACTTCTCGCACTTTCGGACATAGTCCGCGGCTTATTTTTTCATGGAAGGCCAGTAGTAGCCGCCGCGGATGAGACATCGAACGAGGGCGCAATTTCCTGTATGGGCCGCAGTTCCCTTCGTGTACTTCTTCCAGTACTCGTCTTGTTTGATGTAGTCCAAGACATTTGGATGGGGGCAGCCGAACGTTCTTTTGTAGAGGTCATGGTTTATTAGGCTGTATTGGGCTGCCTGTACCCGGAGTTTTTTAGCTTCTTTTTTGTCTTGCGGGAGCGATCCATCCTGTAAATAGGCTACGAAGCAGTTACGCCAGTCCCAGATTAGGTTTATAGAATGTACCTCGACGTGGTCCATGGCGGAATGAAGGAGAGTGACCACGTTTTCTTTATTGATATTCCTGGTGGCCGCAGCTAGTTTGGCGAGACCATCTGCTTCGATATTTTGCGCCCGAGGTATCTGATCGAGGTGGCATTCATCGAACTCTGGCTGCAGTTTGTGGATTTCCGACTAGTACCTTTGTAGTCTTTGCTCTTTGATTTGGAAAGTCTCAGTGACTTGATTCACAACGAGTTGAGAGTCACAGTGGAGGACAAGTCATCGGGCACTGTATTTGAGGGCTAACTTCAAACCTGCAATCACAGCATCATACTCGGCCTCGTTGTTAGTCATTTCGGGGCATCGTATAGACTAAAGAATTACTTCGCTTGTTGGGACCTCGAGGACGAGTCCCTGTCTCGATCCTGAGGTATTCGAGGTGCCGTCGGTGTAGAGGACCCAGAGGTCGGTACGTGTGGAAGCGTGAAATGCTTATTGTTTTGCCTTGGGAAATATCTCAGCGCTGAAATTAGCGACGAAGTCGGTGAGCACCTGCGACTTAATGGCGGTTCGCGGTTGGTACATTATGTCGTGCTCGCTTAATTCTATAGCCCATTTGGCAAGTCTACCTGATAGTTCAGGTTTGTGCAGGATACCTCTTAGGGGGAAGGTCGTTACCACCTTTATGGGGTGACATTAAAAATATGGTCTAAGTTTGCGTGAAGCCACGACCAGTGCCAGAGCTAGCTTTTCAAGGTGAGGGTACCTTGTCTCGACATCTATTAAAGTTTTGCTGATATAGTAAATTGGAGATTGTGTACCTTTATTTTTGCGGACCAAGACTGCACTTACTGCGACTTCAGAAACTGCCAAATACACAAACAGACACTCACCTGGATCCGCTTTGACGAGTAGTGGTGGCAAAGATAGATACGCTTTTATCTTTCTCAGGACGTCGACAAATTGTTCGTTCCATTGCAACACGTGGTCTTTTCTCAGCACATTGAGGAATTTTTGGCATCTATCCGAGGATTGTGAAATGAACCTTGATAAGTCAGCTATTCGCCTTGTTAGTTTCTGTACCTATTTTTTGCTGGTCAGCACCTCTAGTATTGTATCGATGGCTTTGATTTGATTCAAGTTGACTTTGATTCCCCTTTGTGACACGAGGAAGCCGAGGAACTTTCCCGAGGTTACGCCAAAGGCACACTTCTTGGGATTTAACTTCATCCCGTACTGCCTCAATATTTCAAAGGCTTCTTTCAGATGGCCAATGTGATCCTCCTTCTTTGTCGACTTTACTAGCATGTCGTCGATATAGACCTCCATGGTCTTGCCGAGCTGCTTTTTGAACATTTTGGTGACTAACCTCTAGTACGTGGCCCCTGCATTCTTGAGTCCGAACGGCATCACTTTATAGCAATACGTTCCTTGGTGAGTGATGAAAGTTGTCTTTTTTTGATCTTCTTCAGCCATTAGAATTTGATTATAACCGGAATAGGCGTCTAAGAAGCTCAACAATTCATGCCCCGCTGTCGCATCAATCAGTTGGTCGATATGGGGTAACGGGAGGAATCCTTGGGGCATGCTTTATTTAGATTGGTGAAGTCCACAAATATTCGCCACTTCCCGTTCTTCTTTTTGACCATGACCACGTTGGTGACCCATTGGGGGTATATCGATTCTCTGATGGAACCATTGGTGAGTAACTTGTCCACCTCTTCGATGACTACCTCATTGATTGCGGCATTGAACTTTCTCCTCATTTTCCATACCGGTGGATAGATTGGGTCAACATTCAGTCTATGAGTGGCGATGTCTTTTGGGATTCCTAGCATATCTGAGTGGGAGAAGGCAAATAAATTGGCGTTGTTAGTCAAAAATTCACGATACTTACCTGGCTCCGAGAGGTTGTGCCCTATGTAAGCCTTTCTTGTGTTATCGATGTTGTCCAACTGGATGGGGTCAAGATCATCTATAGTTGCCTTGCAAGTTTCTATGATATCCGGATCCTTGATGGCCTTTGTTTGTAGTTCAGGTGTTCCCGACATGGCTGATTGCTATGCCTCCGCACTTGCTCCTTTCAGTTGTTTAGTGTGCGTGCAATCTTGGGCGATCCAATAGCATTCTTGGGCAGTATATGGCTTGCCTTGGATGATGAATATTCCCCATGGCATGGGAAATGTGATCACTTGATAGAAGCTTGAAGGGACGACTCAAATGGCGTGTATCCACGGTCACCCTATGATGGCATTATAAGTTGTTTCCTGGTTCATGGTGTGGAATGTTGTTTCCAGGGTGACTCCTCCTGCTAGGACAGGTAGAACTATTTCTGCGGATGTCCGCTCCACTGCATTATTAAAACCCGTTAGTGTTATATAACATGGTATTATTTTATCCTCAAGCCTTATTTGCATGAGAACTCGCGGGTAAACAATACACGCGCCGCTTCCGTCGTCTCCCATGATTCTTTTTACATCTGTATCAGCGATGCGTAAAGTTATAACCAAAGCATCATAGTGAGGGAAAGACAAACCGTCGGCATCTGACTTATCGAAGATGATACTGTCTTCGAGGTCATCATACCGTTCATGAGCGACCGTCCGTTTAAGTTTATTCGTGGTGGTGAAATTCACATGGTTGATTACCGTGTCGTCGCCATCGCCAATGATCATCTATATGGTGCGCGCTAGTGATGGTGGCTTTGGAGGTCCCTGAGATGGATCGCGCCCTCTAGCGAAGTTGGCCCTTTCTTTATCACTAAGAAGTTCTTTCAAGTACCCCTAGTTCAACATCCTAACTACTTCCTGCCACAGACCTATGCAATCTTTGGTCTTGTGTTCTCTTTCTTGGTAGAATTCACAGAGGATGTTTGACCTCCTGGTGTTTGGGTTCGATTTCATTTTTTGTAGCCACTGCACCTTCGTGCCCAGCTTCTCCAGTGCGTACACTATTTCTGAAGGGGAAACACAAAAGTTATGAGCAGATAGTAGTGGATGCATACCTCTATCGTTTTGAAGGGATGCAGTGTGTCGTAGCACGACATCCGTGTGTCTTAAAGGAGGCAGGTTAGATGTTCGGACATAGGGTTGATGCCTTTCTCGATTGAAACATGGGGGTTGATCTCTTCGCCAATCGTTACATTGATCTCTCCTTGCCTCGGTCTTAACCGATGTTAACCGCTGAATCGGGCCGTTCAGATCATCTTTATCCACCCTTACCTCGGCGCAGTAGGCATTATGGATCTCTTCCCATGTGGTGGTAGGGGTACTTCATGAGTCTACTGAGCAGTTTTTTGGTTGCTTTTGACCCGCTCCTATTTAACCTATTTTGAAAGGCTACTACTTTCATCCCTTCCAACACGTTTAGTAGGCTCATCCTTATTCTATTGAATCAGGCCAGGAAATCCCAAACTCCCCCATGATGGTAAAGATATCATTGACCCTAGCTTCAGCCTTCTTCGCCCTTGCATGAGTGATGGCGAATTTATCCGCTATCTCTTTAAACATTGATATTGATCGTGCTAGCAGCTGGGAGTACCACGTCAATGCTCCCCCTGTCAAAGTCTCGCCGAACTTTTTCAGCAGCATAGATGGTACTTGTTCCTTTGATAGATCGTTGCCTTTTGCCGCAGTAACATAATGGATCAGATGATCCTCCGGGTTCGTGGTCCCATCATATATTCTCAATAGTATGGTGGCAACTTGAAGGTTTTTGGAATAGGATGGGGGGCGGCCCCGTCGCTGTATGGATGTTCGATAAATCGGCCCACATCGCGTTTTGGTAATAGCTTAGGGGCTCCCGGTATTTTGTCAACCCTTTCCTGATGCTCCTTCATTTGATCACGGAGTGTTTTGTTCTCGTTTTCCATCTCTTCCATTTTCTTTAAGATAGCCATGAGTGCATCATCACCTGTATTAGTGACAATGCGGGCGTTATCCGTTCGTATAGTGCTCGGCTCGTTGGTGGTAGCTGCGATTTCTGTAGTGGCAAGTCTTCGACATCTCCTTCAGGAGGTCTTTCAAGCATGTTGCTCAGAGTACTCGTCAACCATTCTTCTAGCAGCTTTTTGATTGCTGGTGGTACTTCCCCCACCGTGGACGTTGAGGCTCCCATATCGCGCAAGATTGTTATATCTCCGTGTGGAAGAGGTGAGATCTCTCCCTCTGGTATAACTCTAGGTGTTGTATTGTCGGTGTCTTCTCTAACGGCTTCATTGAGGGAGTTCAGGAGGTTGTTTGAGACATCTGCTATTGTCTTCAGCCTCGCTTATTTTTCCGCCATTGTAGGTCTTTATGAGGTTTGAAGAACAGTAACCGTCACTTTCAAGAACCTAGATGAGAACTATAATTTCAGCTATAGAAATCCCCACAGACGGCGCCAAATTGTTTGACTCAAAAGATGTTAAAACCTATTTGAACAAATCAATCAATGATGAAAGGGTAAATCGTAGCTGAAGATAATAAACTCCAGGATGATAATGATAGAGAGAAGAGAGCTATAAATTTCTTTTCTATTCAAGGTTCGTGATTTTTTTTTGTGTCCCCCACGTTAAAAGGATTTCATCCCTCTTATATCTTTTTAAATCCCCCCCCCCCTCTTCCCCTGCCCCGATAGAAATAACATGCCAAGAGTCATTAAGGAATATTCCCAATATCCCCTAGTGAGGTTATATCCTTCTAGTCGTCGACTTACAGATGCTCGACCATTTGTCGTGCACACTGTAGGTCGTTATTGGTCAAATTCTGACCCATACAATTGTAATTTTAGTATTTTACATAAGACAAACTACTCTTGGCGGAATATAATACTATGGTGGAGAAAAATGAATGTTAATTAAAACTATTTCCGTGCCAATATTGATCAAGTAAATAAGCAAAATATTGAAGTTCTTCCTCTTTCTATATTGCTTCCTAGCTCGGTGGCTCTTTAGCTTGGGCAAATCAGCTTCTAATTTAGTGTATCATAGCTTAGTTTAAGCCTTAAGGCATAGATATGTTGCATATATAATACTCTTTAGTATGAAGATGGTTTGGCTTACTTACGTTTGTGTCAAAAGCAAAGTTCAGTCATTTATTGTAAATGCATAATTTATGCATTGCCGAAATGGGTCCATCTTGTGGGTGCAACGCCAAACAGGTGTGCTCTGAATTAAACAATTTTAATTCAACACCACTACTTTGATGCCGTTTCTAGCTTTTTCCACTAAGATAAGAGCTGTCTTGTGATATTTTTATAAGATGCCTCACTTTTCACCATAACGTATACCTAACTTTTCTCAGTAGACTAAAAAACTAACTACATGCTATTTTCCTCTGTTACACAGTTTAAATGATTATATATATATATACCATTAAATTGGAAACTTTCTATATTATCTAATCCAAGAATTCTGTCAAGTAAAGCAACCTATACTCCTTATAACTAGTAATACGGCATGCATTTGTTACACATATCAGTCTTATCAAGCAAGAAACTGTTTGCTTTATAGAATAAAAGTAAAAAAAAGCAAATTAACGTTTGTCACGTTGGATGTGCCCAAAAATACACCGATTTGGTAAAAAGCATATTCCAAAACTCAAAAGAAAATGGAATATCACGAGGATTACTTTCCTACTGTCCTGTAACTTCCTGCTATATTTTTTTTGCTTTTTTTTCTTTCTCTTCTCTTTTTACGGATAATAATACCAAAAAAGAAAATGAAAACTTCTAGAGAAACATGGGAGACGTTTTCTAATTTAATAACAAGAAGCTAGTCATGCTAGTAATATTTAAGGATCGTTGCTCATGAACTCTAATAAACAAAGGAAAAACAAGAGAATTTGTAAAACAAAACCCTAGCTTGTTTGGCTAAGCTTTTAAATTTTGATTATTTTGAAAAGTTTTTTTAAAAAAATGCTTTCAAAAAAGTATTTTTCAGTGAAAAAGAGTTTGTGTACATTTGAAAATAACTTTTGAGTTACAATTAATGTTTGGCCAAGTTTTAAAAAAATACTTTTAAGTGTATTTTTCTTAAAAGGGCTATTTAGGAGAAGTTACTTTTTCTGTTTCTTAAAAAAAAGGATAATCTACGCGGTATGCCCATTGAAAACATCAGTTACACCATATACAATAAAATATTTATTTGACTTTGTATACCTACTTTATAAAATTATTTTACCATATATACCTATTGTATCCTAAAATATAATACTGTATATTCCAAATTAGAATATTGTGATATATTTAATTTGGATATTGTATTTCAAGTTAGAATACTATAGCATGTTTAGTTTGAATATTGTATTCCAAATTAAAAATAATTGTATATTTGCATTGGATACTGTATTCCAAATTAAAACGTCATAGTATATTTGGTTTGGATAATATATTCCAAATTATAATACTGTAGTATGTTTTGTTAGAATATATTTAAATTGGATATTGTATCCCAAATTAGACTATTATAGGATGTTTAGTTTGGATATTGTATTCTAAATAAAAAATTATTGTATATTTGCATTAGATACTGTATTTCAATTTAAAACGTTGTAGTATTTTTGGTTTGGATACAGTATTCTAAATTAGAATACTATAGTATGTTTTGTTAGAATATTATGGTATGTTTAATTTGAATATTGTATTCTTCATTAGAATTTTAGAGTAAGCTAGGCTTGAATTTTTCAAATTAGAATATTGTGGTATCTTTTGTTTGAATAATATATTCCAAATTAAAATATTATGATTTGTTTAATTAGAATATTATATTCCAAATTAGAATATATGGTAAGTGAGGTTTGGATTGTATTCCAAAGTAGAATATCGTGATATGTTTTAGAATATATGGAGGTATACCGTGTAATTTTTTTGAGATATTTGACGTAATTTCAAAATTTAGGTATATCATGAAAGTGAGTTTTATAAACGGGTATATCACGTAACTTTTCCAATTTTGTTCCCTCATGAACTATATTCTTTTAATTCTCTTTTATTTTATTGAATAAGTTGTCTTTAAAATCTTTGTAATTTTTCTTTTCTATTTTTTTCTCTTGATCTGTGGGATAACAGGTGGCAGTGTTGATGGAGAAGGAAGAGTATATATATATATATATATATATATATATATATTAAAAGAAAAGGAGTGAAAAGAAAGGGGTGGGGTTGGTTTGTAAATGATTGGAGAAGTTGTGGTCAATGGGATTCTTGAACAATGGGGTAAAAATGAGACAGGTGGTTGGCCCTTGGTTTAAAGGTTCGTATCCTTTCTCGCTTTATGGCAAACGTGGAATAAGAAGATCCTTTTTTTTTTTTTTTAGGCTAATATTTATAACAAAATATTTTCTTACATTTGCAATCAGCGACGAAATGTTATCTTGTCCATACGAGCAGCAATGACAAGGCACGCCTGACATTGTATTTTTGGATCACCATTTAACTCACACTATTATTATACAAAAATTAGAAACTTTGCCGCTTTGAAATACACTTTTGACGTTGCGTCTAAAGTTTCAAAAATTCGCATATGAAGTAAGAAATTTCGAATAGATTTTGCGTCTTTCTCCTTGTGATAGTGCAAACTCTTCATATGCAAATTTATAAATTTTGGGTAATGTTCGCGTCTGAAGTTCTCCCTTTGGAGTTAATGCTCTACGGTGGGCCGGGCTTGGATCGGGCCCGCGCTCCTAACGGGCTAAACGAGCCTGGTGGGCCGATCCTGGTGTGCCGGTCCTTAATGGTGTAAAAAGTCCAGGGCGGGCCGGGTATTATATTGAAGCCCACGAGCCCGGGACTGGCTGGCGGGCATGGGCCGGTCTTACCGGGCCTCAACGGCTATTTTTTAAAAAAAATTTATTTTTTTAAAATATAGCAACAGTCAAAAATTAAAAAAGTAGTCGTTGGGCTGCAATTTTGAACGTTTGGAAGTTTCAAAAAAGTGACCATTTGCAATATTTTTTTGTCTTTAACTTGCAATTTATTATAAGCTATAATATATATACATAACATACAATATATAATACAACAAAATATATAAGGGTACATATATACATAACATACAATATATACTACAAGAAAATATATAAGGGAATACATATACATAACATACTCTCTCTCTCTATATATATATATATATGAGTATGTTATGTATATGTATTCCCTTATATATTTTCTTGTAGTATATATATATATATATATACTACAAAACATTATAAGAAATTATATTTGGAAATATATATACATAACATACTATATATAGTATAGTATACTAAGTATACTATATATATTATATATACAATATATACAATATATACTACAAAACAAGATTTTTCAAAATGAGGGCTCCACCACCAATGACCACCAACGGTCATATTGCACAAATAGCCGTTTTTTTTTTCAATTTACAAAACTAATCTTCTCTAACACTATAAATACCCCCTCCCTCTTCTTCATTTCAATACTCAATACTCATTTCTCAATTTAAATTTCTCTCAATCTTCAATTTTCAAGACTTCAAGTCTCAATCTCAATTTTCAAGTTAAATCATGCCTCGTTCGGAAAGAGTGTGCTTATTTGTTCCGCAATACTATGAAGTGCTTGAAGAAAATGAACAAGGCCAAATATTAAAGTGCAAGAATTGTGGTAAAGTCTTAAATTTTCGTTCAGGGTCTGACACAGGCAGTGTAAGGAGGCATATAAAGTATTGTCTAGAGCGTCATCCGGAAATTCGTATTTAAGATTTTTCAACAATTTGTGTTATTTTAAAATTATTAGACATATTTATGCTTCATGTTGTACTTTGTTATTAATTTATTATGCATGCCAATTTAGTTTTACTATTGTTTTGTTATTTTACTTTTTCGTCAAACACTTTAATAATTAGATTTCTATATTATATATACTACATATATTTATATAGCTATGTATAAGAGCAATTTATATATATACATACATATATGGTTTACAAGAAATTGCCTTAAACAAAATAAATTTTAAAAAAAATGCCCAAAAATAAAAAAGCCTGTTAGGCCCGCTAAGTCCATGAGCCAGGCCCATTTAGCCCAGGACCATATGGGCTTAGGCCCATCACGGGCCGGTTCCACCCATTGAGCCCACGAAGCCCGGGACCGCTAAGTCTATGCCCGTTAAGCCCGGACCGTTAAGCCTATTTAGGCCCGGGCCCGGCCCACCATACAACCTTATTTGGAGTACAAACTTTAGACAATCACGTCCCAAAAATTACATTTTAAGATTAATTGGTCTGAAGTGCATTCAAATTTTTGCATGCACGTAAGACAGATTAGTCTGAAGTACAAAATTACACTTAAGAAGCACATAAGACTAATTATTCTGAAGTTCAGCCAAAGGCGATTTTAGGATTTGAAGCTTGGGTTTGGGATTTTAGTTCATTTATATTACTGGGTTCTAAATTAACAATGTATACATATGCAATAAATTTTTTAAGACAAATACAAACTTTGGATCAAAGTTAGTGGGTTCGGCCGAACCCATAAATCATATGCTAGCTCTAGGGGTGTACAAAGAAAACCGATAAATCGCACCAAACCGGTAATCCGAGTCAAACCGGAAAAAAAACCCGATCATGGTTTGGTTTGACTTGGTTTGGTGTTGGAAAAAATAACCCGACCATAATTGGTTTGGTTTGATTTTAACTAAAAAAAATCAAACCGAAACCAAACCAACCCGATATTACATTTATTCAATTTTTACAAATATTTTATACACATAAATATTTATTTTTAATACAATTCATAAATATTTCTTAAACTTTTTCACAGTTTTATCTTTAAACATATTGTTTCAAGTTTGGAATTAACATTCTTCAATGGTCTAATAAATTTTTATAGTTCATAAAGGTAGTAATTCAAATAAACTTCACATCAATACTAATGCTAACTAAGAAAATTCAATTCAACACTAGAAATTACAATAGTGTGGATATCTATTTTTCAGTTTTGCATTGTTTATATTGAAAATGCATAACTTAGTTTATCTTTTTTTTAGTGCTTAGTTGTGTAACTAATATACTTATAATTGTACTTATTTAAGCATGACTTACATAGTACCTTTAGATTATGTTAATATTTATTATGGCTTATTACTTAGTAATATTTTCTTTATGGATTTTAGTATTTTTGTTATTGAATATTTTAGTATAATGTTATGACACATCTCATATTATTGTATTATTTTCTTGAAAAATACATTATATAGTTTTATCCTTGTAGGATTAGAGAAGTACGTGAAGCACAAGTTATATATTTGTGCTATGAAGGCTTATCGAAAAAAAACCAAAAAAAACCCGAAAAACCCGAGATTGAAAAACCCGATTTCATTGGTTTGGTTTGGTTTATAGATTTAAAAATCCGACACTATTGATTTGGTTTGGTAATTGAAAAATTCGAACCAACCCGGCCTATGTACACCCCTATCTAGCTCCACCCCTGAGTGCAGCTAAATTGTTGCATGCACTTAAAGACTAGATTAGTATGAAGTAAATTGCCAAGAAAAGATAAACTTTTTTTTTCAAATTTCAACAATTCAACATATAATTCAACACTTAAATCTACTCCAAATGAGTTCGAATTTGAAATATAACCTCTAAATATTATAAAGAACAAGTTTCAATCATTAATTTGTCAGAATACCGCAAATCTAGCAAAATTCCTTTCGCAACTAAAAAGAAGAAGGAGAAGAAGCCCTAAGCAGTAACAAAGAAAAGAGCATCATAGCAGCTCACTATAATTAAAATATCTTAAGACCTGCAAAATACCATATAAATCCACTGTAACATATAGCTTTTTTTTTTACACAAAAGGAAGCTTATATTACTTAAACAAAAGCGTTGCATAGTGCTAACATAGTTCCGAAGGACATTACTATTGTTTATAGTAGCGAGACTATTACAAAGAATGTGGTCATATTTTAGGATCACTACTAAAAATCCGGGAAAAAACTACCACAAAAAGCGATCAAAGTTGGTCGCTTACATATCAAAAAGCGACCAAAAAGCGTTCATGCAGGCCTGGTCGATATTTTGCTGGTCCCTTTACCTTATGGACCAAAGTTGATCGCTAATTAGTGACCAACTTTGGTCTCTAATGTAAAAGGACCAAATATTCCGGGTAAACAATATACCGACCAACTTTGGTCGCTTTAATATTTAATAATATAAATTTAGCGACCAAAGTTGGTCTCTATATTTAAATTATATTTTTTTATTTATTATTAATCAAAATATAGCGACCAACTTTGGTCTGTAAACTAAATATTATATTTTAAAATCTGAAAAATAGCGACCAAAGTTGGTCGCTAGTTTCTTAATTTTTTAATTTTTGTTAAACATATGCGGCCAAAAATGGTCGTTAGTTTCAAGAATTTAATTATTTTTTAAACATAAGCGACCAAAATTGGTCGCTATTCTCCAAAAATTATTTTTTTAATAGAATAGCGACCAAAGTTGGTCGCTTTTTAAGAAATCTGGGTTAATTAGCGACCAACCTTGGTCGCTATTGCCCAAAAAATAATTTTTTTAAATAGAAAAGCGACCAATAAGCGAACAAAGTTGGTCGGTTTTCTGGGTATAATTTTGGCAGAAACTGCCTGTTTTGGCAGTTATACCACCTTCCAGCATACCAAATTCCTATTACAAGCAACAACAACAATAATACCAATAACAAAACCAACAACAACACAACAACAAAATTAACAATAATATTAAAACCAACAAAGTATAAAGTTCAATAGAACTAACATATTAAGCTAACCAAACTAAGTTAACTCTTATTATAGGCCCATGCAAAAACCGATTCTATTTGTCTAGTTCAAAGTGTATAAAAGTCAAGGAGTGTTTTGTACATCATTATCATCACCGTCTGATGAAATTTCATCACTAAAACGGTATCTAGAAGGGTATACTTGTCGAGGACGGGAAGAACGATCACGAGGAGGATGGGAGGAACGAGCACGGGGAAGGCGAGCCTCTGGCGATGACTCACGAGACCAGGGAATCTGAAAACCTCCAGAAGCTAGGAGAGATTTGAGCTGCTCTTGCATGCCCTGGCACAGAGCTTGCATGCCATTGTACTGAGCATCTCTAAGCTTTTCTCTTTCCTTGGCCGCTTCTAGCTCGGATGTGAGCTTTGTCACAATCTCCCGCATAGCGGAGAGGATCTCCCCATCAAGTTGCTCGGCTTGCGAGGAAGTCCCTATATCTTGCATTCCACACTTATAGCGATGGAATTTCTTAGTATGAAGCCCGTATACCTTCCCCTATTTTGGACCGACAGCAGCCTCCGTCCACAATATTTCAACATCCTCGTCCGAAGGTTGGATTGGCTCGCCCGACTCATTAGGTGGCTAACTGCGTATGAATTCCTCCACTTCAGCTGTGAAGCGGCCCTATAAGAAAAATTACATTGAATTAGTATTTCAAAATTTATATAAAAGTAAATCAAAATACTTAATGAAAAGTGAAATCTTACATGTACAATCGAGGCTCGGCCCTCAATCAAACTTTCTTGATCCGTCTTTTTCTTCTTCTTTACAATATGAATCTCCTCGAATAGCTCATCTTTATTCATCGGATGCCCCAACTTCTTTTCCTGAAAACTCATAAATTTTATTTAATAAACAGAATAGATATACTTTGAAAATTAAAATAAATTAAGCAATTATGTACTAATCTTCTTTTTTTTTTGTCCCTAGGCTGATCATACCTCCAGTGTGCAAAGATCCTTCCTTCTCAGGTGCGCGCGCTTTGTTTCCTTTTTCGCTCTTCTCTAAGAACTTTGCGGTAAGCCATTGCCTTTGCAAATCCTCCCATAAATTTTGAAGCAACCAGTCAGGCTTCTGGTTCAACTTTCTAGCTTTGGAGAAACAATGAGACAACCGCTTGCGAGCTTTGAGATGAAAATTTGCAGCCACTTTCGTGCTATAGCGGTGTTCCCATACACACTTTCTCTGTATTTTAAAAGTTAAATATTATATGGAAATATCATAAATATAAATAATTATACTGCTTAAAAGAACATTTATACCTTAAATTGATTGAAAATTTGTTCTTTCTGTGAGAATGCGAATTCACACCAAGTCGTATAAGGGCCATCATAAAGTTTTCTGGTGACTTTGGTGATTATCCTCGTAGTAATATTACTCGGGATGAATCTGCAATTTAATTAAAAAAATACATTAATATCTTAGTAAAAATTGTACAAAACAATAAACGTAAAAATAACAAATAACTCTTACCCATCACTCTCAGGGACTATGATGATCTTGCCATATTGATCATAACGCACCTCCTCATCATCATCAGCACCACCATCCGAAGCACGTATATCAGAGGCATGTGTGGAAGGTATAGGGGGTTAGAGCTAGTATCTCACAGGCGAAGGCCTGAAATAGATGGAGTCCCTGATGAAGATGGTTGTGATCCGTGTGACTGTGACATAGCTAGATGGACCACAAGTGGCAATGATACTGATTATTTTGACCCCAGTGGTTGTGACACTGATGGCTGTTATCCATATGGGTGTGACATAGATCGATGTGATCCATGCGATGCAGGTGGCTGCGATCCATGTGGTCGTGAGGCAGGTGGATTGTATCTCGGATGTACAGTCCTACGGCCCTATGACAAAAGACCTGGTGTCTGCATGAAGGTGTAGGGCTCAAGATGTTGTGGCAGCTCAGAATATCCCTGGGGTGGAGGCAAAGACATAGGCATAGGCATTGGCATCTCTGAAGATGGTGGAAAAGATTGAGTATTATCTTCTACCCTACTCTTTGGTTTCCTAGCCTTTTCTCGACCCCAAGAACCAGTAGGGTCATTGTTACCTAAACCCTTGCCTGTCATTTGCATAATATAATACATATTTAGATTGAAACATATAAAGAAACTAGCTATAAACGAGAGTTATTAAAGAAACCAACTTTTTAAAGCTCATCAACGTATTGTTCCTCGTCCGAGAATTCTTCTTCCTCACTAGTTTGAGCTTCATCAATTGGTTCTTCTTCCTCATTTTCTATAATTCTTACTTCATTTATATCAACTTCTTCCAATATGTGTTCCGGATGTTCCAAATCATTTTCTGAAACTTCGCCCACTATGTAACGACCCGATCGATCATTAGAGTTCTAGAGCGCCGTTCAGTAGTTTGAGTTCATGAGCAACTTCATTTCAGATATTATTACTTGTACTCGTGGTCAGAATTGAATTTCGAGAAGTTCGGAGCTGATTTGGAAAGAGAATTCTCATTTTGGAAGCTTTAAGTCGAAAAAATTAACTAAGATTGGATTTCAGAGTAAACAACCTTGGAATTGGGATATAAAGGTTCCAGTAGGTTTGTATGATGATTTCAGACTTGGGCGTATGCCCGGATCGGGTTTTGGAAGACCCGGGAGCATTTTGGCGCCTATTGTGGAAGATAGCATTTTGGAAGAACTTTCATAAGTTTGGGTTGAAGTGCGTTTCAGTGTTATCGATGTCCATTTGAGATTCTGAGTCTGGGAATAGCTTCGTATGGTGATTATGGAGATGGGAGCGTGATCGAAAATGAATTCAGAGGTCCGTAGGTCATTTTGAAGTCATTTGGCTAAAGGTAGAAATTTGAAGGTTTTGAGAAGTTTGACTGAGAGTTTAAATTTTTGATATCGGGGTCGGATTTCGATTTCAAAAATTGGAGCAGGTGCAAAATGTCGAATATGACTTGTGTGCATAATTTGAAGTCAATCGGACGTGATTTGATAGGTTTAAACATCGAAAGTTGAAGTTTAAAATTCTAAAGTTCATAAAGCTTGGATAAGAGGTCGATTTATGATTTTAGTGTTGTCTGATGTGATTTGAGGCCTCTAGCAAGTCCCTAATGGATTTTGGGACTAGTTGGTATGATTGTTTGGGGTTCGGGGGACCTCGGGTGGATCTGGGTGGTTAACGGATCGAATTTGGAGTTTGAAGAAGAGCTGAAGTTGCTGGTGTAATTGCACCTGCAAGACTAGGGCCACAGGTGCGGAGCTGCATAGTGGCCATGTGGTCGCAGGTGTGGTATTGGCGGAAGAGAGCTGGGACCGCAGATGTGTCATTTTCCAGCAGATATGGGACCGCATCTGCGGTAGACAGGACGCAGAAGCGGAATGGGCTGGGGAGCCCCGGACCGCAGAAGCGGCATTTGGTCTCGCACCTGTGAAACCGCAGAAGCGATCAATAGACCGCAGTGCGGAAAGAGCTGGAGGTAGTGAGTGTTTTAAAAATTGGGATTTGACCATTTTCTCTTGGGTTGGGCGATCCTTAGAGGGTTTCAAGAGGGAATTTTCAATATCAACGACAAGGTAAGCTAATCCCACCTATCTTGAGTTAAATATATAAATTATGTACGGATTTTAGCATGTAAATTGGTAGAAATTTGGGTGTTTGAGAAAAACCTAGAAAATTGATATTCTTGGAATTTGACCACGATTTTAGGTATGAAATTGAGAGTAAATTATATATTTGAGTTTGTGAGGTTATTGGTAAAGTTTATCTTTGAAAAAGTTCAGAATCCGGGCATGTGGGCCCGAAGGCAATTTTGTTAGCTTTTCCATCGGAATTAGGAATTGTTATAAATTGGATTGTAATAAGTAATTAAGCCTATACTAATGGATTTGCATAATTTTTGGCTAGCTTTGGAACGTATAGCATCGATTCGAGTCTTCGGAAGGCACGGAATGCCGATTATGGATCTTCGGAGCGAGGTGAGTCTCTTTTTATGACCTTGTAAGTGGGAGTTGTCCCCTAAGGTGAATTAATTGGATTTGTGTTACTATTTCTGGGGGCTATGTACACACGAGATGACGAGAGTCCGTGCATAGCTACTATTATGTTTAAGTCTGAGTAGTCTAGGACCCAAAATCATGCTATACTTGGAATATCTGTAATCTTATTGACAGGTGAATTGTTTAAATCCTACTGAATTGGTAAATGAATTTCTAAAAAATAATTAAACTTTATTTTTCTTAAATCGTTAAAAGAGAATTGGCTTTTATTTGGATAAATGTTCCCTAATATATTCTTAATTGGTTGTTGAGCATGTATTTCTATATGCACCTGCGTGGCATGTATGATTCGCGAGCAGGGTGACTGTTTATTTAAATTTGACCGTGTCGCATGTATGATTCATGAGCGGGATAATAGATGCATCTATGGTTCGTGCCATTCGACCCTTGGCAGTGCACATTTTATATTTATGTTGGATTGGGCCGTACGACCTCGGCATGAGTTACGCATGCTTGTATTGCTTGACTTAAGATTTATTGATATTGATATATGCTCTCCCCGACTTGAGATAATTATTAATTAATGGATTATGAATCTGGAGACTTTTAATAAAAAGAAAGTTTTACCTGTTTCGTGACTTATCTGAATTTATTATTTTTAAAAAATCTGTGATTCATCGCATTAATAATATTATTATTGGACAATAGCAAGTCTCGAAGTCGACCTCTCATCTCTACTTCTTCGAGATTAGACGGGATACTCATTGGGTACACGTTATTTTCGTACTCATACTACACTTGCTGTTCATTTTTGTTTCACAAGCTCATATGTGGCTAGTGGCTTAGTGGCATAGCAACATGGCTGATACAGAGAGTTAGGTGAGCTGCATTTACCGAGACAACCCGCAGCCAGCGGAGTCCCCTTCAGAGTATGCTGTATTTTCATTTCCGTCCACTTTATATTCCGAATAGTTACTGTATTTTATTTTCCTTCTTAGTAGATGCTCATGCATTTGTAACACCGGGTTCTGGGATGATTATGGGGTATCTTGTATTAACTACTTAACATTCATATTTGATTTGAAACGATTATCTTGTACTGGTAAATTTGAAAGAAAATCATAGTTTTCACAAGTATTAAAACGAGAATTTAATTAAGTACTTTGGTTGGCTTGCCTGACAGTGGTGTACAGCGCCATCACGACCCTTAGTGGATCTTGGATTGTGGCAACATGGTATCAGAGCACTAGGTTCCCTTAGGTCTCACGAGTCATGAGTAAGTCTAGTAGAGTCTCGCGTATCGGTACGGAGACGTCTGTACTTATCTTCGGGAGGCTACAAGGTTGTTAGGAGTACTTCCCTTCTTGATTTCTCATCGTGCGATTTGATTCCTTGAGGCTTATGCCCTTGTTTCCTTCCTACTCAATCTTACGCGATGCGAACCTCTTATTATAAATTGAGAATTGAAGAATTATGATGGTACTACCGATGTGGAGCGGGCTTTTCCCCCCTACATGGTTGATTGGGCTATTGTTGTTGCCTTGCAGAAGCATATCTTGTCGTTTGAGCTCAGTAACAATATTTCGGTGAGCTTTGAGACTATGCACAGGTTGCTATGGTTTCTCATGAATGGTTATCGCACAGTATTTATATGATGACAGGGTACTTGCCTATGTGTTGGGGTGGTGAATGAGTTGAAATGAAATCTACTCAGTGCACGATTCAGAGATATGATATTTCACTTCCGGCGAAGGGAAAGCAATTGGCCTATGAATGTCTAGATTTGGGGGTGATGGAGTAATGAGATTTAGTATTTCCGAGCGTGGTGGAATTTTCATCCGCGATGTAGTGTCGTTGTCCTCGATGGTATGTGTTAAGTTTGCCGGTGTTATGGTCTTCTGCAATTCGCCTTTGGGGCAAGATATTATAAAATAATATTGGAGAAATAGCTGTCAGAGACTGCAGGGTGCGATGGTTTAGAATTGGATGTATTTTCCCAATATTGACATCTCGAGAAGGATGACTTTCGGAAAGGTTCAAAAGTGAGTAGCGGTCTGTTGGTTCAAATGCCACCAAGATATATTTAGATCTAAGTCATTAGCTAAGCAGCAAAGGAGGAGGAATGATGTGTGGGAAGTGTCATGCAGGGGTTAAACTTCCAGAAGGCCAGGTGCAAGATGTGGAGGTCGAGTAGTTTCTTAAAGATGTAAGTTTGCCCAAAGTGGGAGAGTGGCAGAGCAGTATATGGATTCACTGGTTGGGTCTACGGACTTAATTTGAAATGAGGACTATTATGTAGAAGGAGATTTGATATAACGGGAAGGAGCTTCTTGAAATGAAGAAGGATACAACTTAACTTTGAATTGAAAGGATGTTGCCGCACATTTAATTGACGTCCACAAGGAGTGAATGGACTTGTGCAGCTAGAGAGCGAGTCGGGCTCAAGTGGGTTATTCCCTGTGAGCAGGTTAGCGGTCGCATGGTTGGCGAAGCTTCTGCGAAGAATTATAATAGTTATACCGCAAAGAGGTCGGTTGCGTGAATGTGGTTGACGATTTAGAGTATAAAGAGGGATTTTACAAAAAGATTTCGAGAATTTTTGCAGCCGATTTCGCATGATTATGTCAATAAGAGATAAGGAATCCTGGTGAATTTTAGAGTGGTGAAATAGTGGCTTCAAGTTAAGTGGGAGAGTCCCACCACCTATGAATGGGTTGTATGGTCATTTTCTTGTGAGGTTTCGGGCTATTGGCGTATTGGTAAGTTATTTCAGCTACAGGAAAAGAGCATAAGTGATAATTTGGGAAAAGGAATTGTTAAATGTGTGCTATGGTTGGCCTTATTGGCTCGTGTTCATGCTTTGGGAAGATTCAAGATTTATGCTTTGTATAGAGGTGATTTACAAGGGAAGGGATTAAGTCGAGTGCTTCATTGAGGGTGTTCTTATGCCAGTGGAGCCTTGTAGTTGATTATATTCGGGACCAAAACAGAGAGGGTGGCTCTCAACAACGGTCCTAGTGAATTCGAAGGGGTAAAGTGTGGTGCCTAATAATTTTGAGCATGTAGGTACAGGTAAGAATCAAGCTTTGTAGCAGCTTATGAGAAGGTGTCCAGAATGTTCTATGATGTTTTCTCCTGGAGTGTAGCAATTGGGAGGTATGAAATGGTTCGTAGGATATGAGATAGCAGGGTCTCATGA
Organism: Nicotiana glauca; assembly: GCA_026770625.1. NCBI lineage: Eukaryota > Viridiplantae > Streptophyta > Magnoliopsida > Solanales > Solanaceae > Nicotiana > Nicotiana glauca. The sequence continues at coordinate 32,785 of MU671157.1, read as the reverse complement.
TTCACGGTCACTCGGGATGAGTGTGGATAGAGTGGGTTATATGTTGAATGGAGTTATTATTTTTAAGGCAATCAAGGATAAATTGGAAAAAGATAGATTGGTTAGCCATAGTTGAATTGGTATATTGGTGGTAGTGATCAGTTCCTTCAGCAAATTATGCAAGTGATTTGTGGCGGTATGTGGGAGGCCTGTCGGTCGCCGTAATTGACGTTATTCAGGAGTATTCTACTGTTATGGCCTATTACGTGTACATGGATCTCGGAAGGGGCATGATAGTTTAGACCACTACTTGGAGATTTAAATATTCTATGGTTATGAGAATTTACTTGCGTGTGGCGATGGTTCCCCTGAAATGAGTTAAGTGAAAGGTTTTTATATGATGAAGCGTCAATCTATTAATGGTTCTGGAGTTATGATGGAAATCCTGTTCTATTGAATATTGGCATGTCGGGTGCAGTGAACAGTATGAAATTTGAAGTAAGGATCAAGGTTGCAGTTCAGTGTTAACAAGGATGTCGCGAGCCTGGATGAGCAAGAAAGTAGTTTCGATGTTTAAAGTAAGTTAGTATTGCCTTCAACGTCACCTGAGATCGGTGTTTTGTGAAAAAGGCTTTGCATCCTGGTTAAGGATTCTTGATCGCTTTTTAGTGTTAGTGCGGCCGGTGGTTTGGATGTACAGACCTGTTATCTGTTATGGAAGGTTGTGGGAGTGTTCCCTACGGGAAGGTTGTATAAGTGTGGCATGTAGTCACTTGATTGGTTGAAGAGTTAAACCAAGTATGAAGATTGTGGTGATATCATTGATTTGGGAACTGATGCCTGGAGGGCACTTGATTGATTGAGTTGTGGACTGTGGATGATTACTCCGGTTATGATAGTTTTTCTTATGTGTTATGAGAGAAAGGATAGTTATTATGGACCTTTGAAAGAGTTATTTGCCTAGTTTAGTGCGATCAGCACGAAGTGATTTAGAAAGATTCTTCTTTATCGATGGTGATCGGTGATGGTATCTATAGCCTTGCTACTTTTTCGGCAAAATCCTGATTTTGTTTTGCATCTCCCGATCGTTGAGACTTATCGACTCGACTCTTTTCCCTATCCCTCGGCCTCTCACTTCGTTTTGTTCTTCTTCTGTACCGTCGCTTGAATGAAGAAACCCGATCGGCCCGACTTTCCCAAATGCCCCCTACCGGCCCTTCTCCTTTACGGGTCTAGATTTGTTGCGTTATTTCAGTCATAGTGGTCGACAGGGAAGAAAGAAATGAATGAGTGTTTTTAGGGGAATCAGCTTAGATTTTTGGGTGTGAATATGGGCTCTATATCAGGCCAGATGTGTTCATTTTAGTAATACGCTACTTACAGAAGAATAGTCAGGGTGTTATTTCATCATCAGTTATTTCGTGTAATGATATATTATGCCGTATGAATTGTGAGACGGCTTGATGAATTGCTTATTTGTTGAGATTCCGCGTAGAGATGATGTTATATGAGCAAAATAACTCTTGAGATTCAAATCGTATATCGCACCTCAGTTGTGCTTAAGTTTTTATAGCTTATAACGCTATACGTTCCCTCAAGGATGGTATTATGCACTTAGCGTGCTTATGACCGATATTCGGTATTTTGTTGTAATGAGCAATTTAACTCGATGTGCATCTCCTGAGGTGAGTGTTAAGTGTGGATTGAGTGGCACGCTGCCATAGATATATTGTTTGGATTGGGTTGCGCGCCGCAACAGTGTGATGTTGAGTACAGTTCCTTATATCTGTTTTTATGTGTGTTGTTTCCTATTTTTCTAAGGAAAACTCATATTAGTTGTTTGCCCGCGTCGCATGTATGATTCGCGAGCGGGGTGTCAGTCCAATTATGTTGACCACATTGCATGTATGATTCGTGAGCGGGGTAATTGGATTTCCTTTTCAGAGTTCGTTTTCCTATTGTATCGCGTTTGAATTGGTGGCCTATTGGCACGTTGTGGCATCATATGAGACTTTTGATCATGTCCAGGGTGGCTTATTGCCTGAGCAATTTGTACTGGGTGAGACGAGATCATTGAATTTAGGATCAGTGCAATCTGATTATATGAAGTATATTAAGGAGCAAAGACCACTATTTGGTTCAGAATGAGGTGAGAGTTCTTGTCAGGAGTATAGACCCAATGATTTGTTGATTTGGTAGTCAGTTATGAATTTCTGCACATCTATTCCGTTGTGGCGGTATTGTAAGAGTTAGACCAAGCCCTATGTAGGTCAAAAGGTGCAATGGGAGCATCAGATTCGTGGAATTTTGATTTATTGGATCAAAGAATGCTATTGTGGTCCTGTGAGTAAAGTGGTGCAAGTTGTAAATTCAGTTAAGGTACGCAGTCTTGTTTTGCTGCTGCATGTAATTATTGATACAGTGAGCATATGTTGGAATAGGCCTGGCAGAGAATTCTGGATGATGGAATTGGGCTCTAAGGCTTACTTGCTTAAGTGGGAAAGGATATCTTCAAATTGATCGAGCTAGGGTGCCCACCTGGATTGAGGTAGCACGGGTAGGTGCTCGCGGTGTTAAACAGTGATTTTGGACAACCCTAGCACAGTTCTTAGCACGTTTGAGGACGAACGTATGTTTAAGTGGGAGAGAATGTAATGACCCGATCGGTTGTTTTGAGCTCTAGTGTACCGTGTAGTAGTGTAAGGCCATGAGCAGCTTCATTTCAGGTATTATGACTTGTACGTGTGGTCTGAATTGAATTTCGGGAAGTTCGGAGTTGATATGGAAAGAGAATTCTCATTTCGGAAGCTTTAAGTCGAAAGAATTAACTAAGATTGAATTTCAGAGTAAACGACCTCGGAATCGGAATATAAAGGTTTCAATAGGTTCGTATGATGATTTCAGACCTAGGCATATACTGGTATCAGATTTTGGATGACCCGGGAGCGTTTTGGAGCCTATTGTGAAAGTTACCATTTTGGAAGAAATTTCATAAGTTTGGGTTGAAGTGCGTTTCAATGTTATCGATGTCCGTTTGGGATTCCGAGTTTGGGAATAGCTCCGTATGGTGATTCTGGAGTTGGGAACGCGATCAGAAGTGAATTCGGAGGTCCATAGGTCATTTTGAAGTCATTTGGATAAAGATAGAAATTTGAAGGTTTTGAGAAGTTTGATCAAGAGTTTGACTTTTTGATATCGGGGTTGGATTCTAATTTCGAAAGTTGGAGCAGGTCCGAAATGTCGAATATGACTTGTGTGTAAAATTTGAAGTCAATCGGACGTGATTTGATAGGTTTAAACATCGAAAGTAGAAGTTTGAAATTCTACAGTTCATAAAGCTTGGATGGGAGGACAATTCATGATTTTAGTGTTGTCTGATGTGATTTGAGGCCTCGAGCAAGTCTGTAATGTATTTTGGGACTGGTTGGTATGATTGGTTGGGCTCCCGGGGTTAACGGATCCAATTTAGAGTTTGAAGAAGAGCTGATGTTGCTGGTTGATGGTGTAACCGCAACTGCGAGACTTGGGCCGCAGGTGCAGAGCCGCAGAAGCGGCCCTATGGTCGCAGATGCGGTATTGGCGGAAGAGAGCTGGGACCACAGATGTGGTCGTTTTGTCACAGATGCGGGACTGCATCTGCGGTAGAGAGGGCGCAGAAGCAGAATGGGATGGAGAGCCCCAGACCGCAGAAGCGGCATTTGGTCTCGCACCTACGGAATCGCAGAAGTGGTCGAGAGATCGCATGTGCGGAAAGAGCTGGAGGCTGTGAGTGTTTTAAAAATCGGGATTTAGCCATTTTCTCTCATTTTCTCTTGGCTTGGGCGATCCTTGGAGGGTTTCAAGTGGGGATTTTCAACATCAACGACAAGTTAAGCTAATCCCACCTATCTTGAGTTAAATATATCAATTATGTATGAATTTTAGCACGTAAATTGGTAAAAATTTGGGGGTTTGAGGAAAACCTAGAAAATTGATATTCTTGGAATTTAACCACGATTTTAGGTATGAAATTGAGAGTAAATTACATATTTGAGTTTGTGAGGTTATGGGTAAATATCTTCAAAAAAATTTGGAATCTGGGCATGTGGGCTCGAGGGCGATTATGTCAATATTTCGATCAGGGTTAGGAATTGTTATAAATTGGATTGTAATGAGTAATTGAGCCTATATTAATGGATTTGCATAATTATTGGCTAGATTTTGAACTTTTAGCATCGATTCGAGTCTTTGGAAGGGCGTGAAATGTCGGTTATGGATCTTCGGAGCGAGGTGAGTCTCCTTTCTAATCTTGTAAGAGGGAATTGTCCCTATAGGTAAATTAATTGGATTTGTGCTCCTATTTGTGGGGGCTACATACGCACGAGGTGACGAGATTCCGTGCGTAGCTACTATTATGTTAAAGTCCGGGTAGTCTAGGACCCAAAAGCATGCTGTAATTGGAATATCTGTAACCTTATTGACAGTTGAACTGCTTAAATACTACTGAATTGGTAAATGGATTTCTAAAAAATAATTAAACTTCATTTTTCTTAAATCGTTAAAAGAGAATTGGCTTTTATTTGGATAAATGTTCCCCGATATATTCTTAATTGGTTGTTGAGCATGTATTTCTATGTGCACCTACGTCGCACGTATGATTAGCAAGCAGGGTGATTGTTTATTTAAATTTGACTGTATCGCATGTATGATTTGCGAGCGGGGTAATAGATACATCTATGGTTCTCGTCGTTCGACCCTCGGCAGTGGACATTTTACATTTATGTTGGATCGGGCCATACGACCTCGGCATGAATTGCGCATGCTAGTATTGCTTGCCTTGAGATTTATTGATATTGACATCTGCTCTCCCCAACTTTAGATAATTGTTAATTAATGGATTATGAATCCGATGACTTTTAATAGAAAGGACTATTTCGTGACTTATCTGACTTTACTGTTGTTAATAAATCCGTGATTTATCGCATTAATAATACTATTATTGGATCACTAGCAAGTCTCGAAGTCGACCTTTCGCCTCTACTTCATCGAGATTAGACGGGATACTCATTGGGTACACGTTGTTTTCGTACTCATACTACACTTGCTGTGAATTTTTGTTTCACAAGCTCATATGTGGCTAGTGGCTTAGTGGCATAGCGGCATGGCTGATACGGAGACTTAGGTGAGCTGCATTTGCCAAGACGACCCGCAGCCAGCAGAGTCTCGTTCAGAGTATGTTACATTTTCATTTCTGTCCACTTTGTATTTCAGACAGTTACTGTATTTTATTTTCCTTCTTAGTAGATGCTCATGCACTTGTGACACCGGGTTTTAGGATGATTATGGGGTATCTTTTATTAACTGCTTAATATTCATATTTGATTTGAAACGATTATCTTTTACTGGTAAATTTGAAGGAAAATCATAATTTTCACAAGTATTAAAACGAGAATTTAATTAAGTACTTTGGTTGGCTTGCCTGACAGTGGTGTCCGGCGCCATCACGACCATTAGTGGATCTTGGGTCGTTACACACTATTTGGTGAACACTGGAGATATCGTTTTGATATGGAGCATTGTAACGACCCGACCGGTCGTTTTGAGCTTTTGCACTTTGATCGCCAGTTGTCGGGCATGACTTGCCCCATGTGATGTATTATGACTTATGTAAATCGTTGGTTTTGGTTTTCAAGGTAATCAGAATGAATTTAGAAAAACAATTCTCAGTTTGAAGCTTTAAATTTGAAAGGTTTGACCAAGATTTGACTTGATTGTATATGATCTTGGATCAAAATTTTTATGATTTGGTTAGCTCCATTAGGTGATTTGGGACTTAGGAGCGTGATCGAAATGCATTTTGGAAGTCCGTGGAGTTTTAGGCTTGAATTGGTGAAATTGAGATTTTGGCATTTTCCGGTTGATATGTGAGATTTTGATATAGAGGTCGGAATAAAATTTCGAGAATTGCAGCAGCTTTGTTGTGTCATTTGGGATGTGTGTGTAAAATTTCAGGTCATTTGGACATGATTTGTTTGGGTTTTTGATTAAAAGTGTAATCTAGAGGATTTTGGGATTCTTAGGCTTGAATCCGATGCAAATTTGAAGTTTTGATGTTGTTTTGAGTGTTCCGAAGGTTGGAACAAGTTTGAATGATGTTATGAGATATGTTGGCATGTTTGGTTGAGGTCCAGAGGGCCTCAGATGAGTTTCGCATGGTCAATCGAACCATTTCGTGCCTTAAAAGATTTCAGAAATTGCAGGTTCAGCTGTTGCAGAACTTTGCTCTTTGAGATCGCGAGGGGAGTCCTGCAATCGCGTAGGAAGTTTTGAGAAAGCTGTCAAGTTGTTCTTCGTGTTCGCAGAGTAAGGCTTGCGATCGTATTGATTGGGGAGTTTGTTCATCGCGAACGCGGGCAATGGGTCGCGATCGCATAGTGTTAAATGGACCTGGGGTCTTGGCTTGACTTTGTTCATTGCGAACGCGACAGTGGGCCAGCGATCGCATATTGTGTAAAGGTTGTGCATTGCGATCACATAGAGTAATTTTTGGGAGCTGAGTTTTTGTTCTTCACAATCGCGAGGGATGTTCCGCGATCGCATAGAAGGAATTTATGCCTGGGGCAGAATGTTTAAAAGATGGGTTTCGCGATTTTTGGTCTATTTTCTCCATTGTTGAGCAATTTTTGGAGCTTTTGAGAAAGATTTGAAGGGGGGATCGAAGGGAAGCACTTGGAGGTAAGAATTTTGAACTCAATACTCGATTCTTGTGTGAATTCCACCTAATTAATCATAAAAGCTAAGCCTAAAATGGAAGAACTAGGGCTTGAGAAATTGGACTTTTGAATTGGGATTTGAAGGAGCATTTGAGGTCAGATTAGAGAAATGTTGATATGTATGAACTCGTGGGGAGGTAAGGAATCTAATGATGTGAAATTTTTTTAGTTTCGAGAAGTGGGACTGAGGCTCGGGTTTTGCTAATTTTGGGATTTGTGCCCTTTATTGATTGTTTTTGCTTGGGCTTTATTCCCTTAGCATATTTTGATGTCCTCGTTCTGATTTTGGATATATTCAACGTGCACGGAGGCCAATTCGAGGGGAAAAGGAGTCGCGAGCTGGAGATTTAGCCGGTTCGAGGTGAGTAATGATTGTAAATGATATTCTGAGGGTTTAAAACCCCGGATTACACACCGTAGTGCTATATTGAGGTGAGGCACACGCTTGATGATGAGCGTGGGATCGTGTACTATTGGGGATTGTGACTTGGTCCGTCCCGATTGATGATTTTACCGCGTATTTGACTGCAACTTATTTGTTATCATCATGATTTGGGTTGATTGCCATATTTGGGCTTCGTGCCAACTATTTGAACCCTTTGGGGATTTTTATTACTATTTCCTCACTGTTTTGACTTATTAATTGAACTCAGTCATATTATTTTCTACAGTTTTACTACTCAGCCATTTTTACTTAGTTTTGAGACTTAAATGATATTTTAAATGATGTTTTGGGCTGAGAAATATTGTTTTACTAATGCCCGAGGGGCTTGTGAGTATTTTTGACTGAGTAAGGCCAAGGGCCTAGTTGTGAGGAAACACTGATACTGATTTGAGGCCGAGGGCCTGAGATATGTACGCCACAAGGTATCTTGTTGATATTGTTTATGAGGCCGAGGACCTGAGATATATACGCCACGAGGTGGCTTGATTGATATGAGGCCGAGGGCCTAGATTTGATGCCACGAGATATCTTGATATTGCGCTTGGGCTGTAAGGGGCCCCTCCTAGAGTCTGTACACCCCCAGTGAGCGCGGGTACCCATTGTGATGTGAGATATAGCCCGAGGGGCTGATATTGTACTATGTGATAGCCCAAGGGGCTGGTGTTGTTCTATATGATTGTTCGAGGGGTCGGTACCATTCTGTGTGATAGCCCGATGGACTAGTATTGTTCTGAGATATTGCCCGAGGGGCAGAGTTATTGACATTGTGCCCGAGGGGCGAACCTTTATGTGTTTATCTTACATATTTACTTGTCATTTACTTGTTAAACTATGGTATTTGTGCCCGAGGGGCGGATTTTCTATGCTTATCTGCACCAACTGATTTGCATAACTGTTGTAAACTCATTTTTCTAAAAGAAGTTTGAAGTGAGATAAGATGTTTTTAAGAGATTTAACAGCTTCACTGTTTTTCTTAAATGGTTTTATACTGCTTTTATACAACATGTTGATATCTTTTACGTGATTTCTTACTGCTCAGTTGTTATTTACCTTTATTACTCACTGAGTTGGAGTACTCACTTTACTCCCTGCACCTTGTGTTCAGATTCAGATATTTCTGAACCCGGTAGCGGGTATTGGTTTATCAGAGGCAGAGTCATCAGAATTTAGCAAGGTAGTTGACGGCGTCCGCAACACTGCTTTTCTCTCTCTTTATTTTATTTATCTATACTCAGTATATTTTAGACTCTTCAGTTATAGTTAGACCCTAGTAGATGCTCGTAACTTGTGACACCCCGATATCGGGCTGTATTTATTTCAGCAATGTTTATTTAAAGTCATATTATGAAATATTTGATTATTTGAAAAGGCATTAAACTGACTCATTTAAATGAATGAATTGAATTGGGAATTATGTCGGCTGGCCTTGTCTTCACGAGAGGCGCCATCACGATCGGGTACGGTTTGGGGTCATGACAAACATCTAACAGATTCTCGACTTTCATCCTACCTACATGCTTAGTTTTTATTACAACCCACCAATCGGACTTATTCCGCCGCAATAGATAAGGAGCATAATACACTTTCCTAACATTATGTGCAATTATGAAAGGATCATAGCGATTATACTTCCTCGTATGATTAACCTCAATTATGTTGTATTGATTGTGTACTCTTGTACATCTTATTGGATTTGGGTCAAACCACTTGCATTTGAAGATTATCAATTTCTTAAATGGCCAACCTGTATATTCTAGTTCTATTATTTCTTTAAGCCCACCATAATAATCAATATCTCGAACTTGGTTGCCATCACCACCTTGAACCCACACCCCATTATTGTTGCTATTTTTATTTTTAGAGAAATTCTCTGTATGAAACTTATAACTATTCACAACGTACTTAGACATTGTTGTGACCTTAAGCCCAAGTCCCCAAGATATATCTTTCAAAAATTGATTTACACCATTATTTGAATCATTTACCACATATTGTTTAAAAACTTCATAAGTTAGCATAACTTCCAAATATTTTTTACCTACATAGTGTTGGAATATTTTAAGGATAAACTTACAAATTATTTGAACCACGTATCAAATCTCGTATATACAGTATCATGACCAAATTGACCCACGAATTGACTGTGACACATCAAATATTTTTAGTAGTTGCATTGAAATGTAATCACAGTAAATTTTATATTTTTATAACTACTAAATCAATACTTACTTGAGAAATGGTACAACTTCGGGACAATTTAGAAACACATGAAGTATAGCTAGCTTGAACTCCATATCACTCAAACTTTTCTTTCTAATATCCTTAGAACATCGGCCTAGTTGATTGAATATGGACACAGGCGGATATAATGGATCATTCACACATTCGACCGTGAGCCTATTGGGCCTATTCCTAGCACATGGCACATTACTCTCAAAATAATTAAAAAAAAATGAGCAGTTTCCTTTGCAAGATAAGCTTCGCATATAGATCCTTCAATCCTATTCCTCTGCTTAACAAATTATTTGCATTTGCCAATTGTCCTACATAATTTCAGGTTAGCCAAGAACATTCAAATAAAATAGAAAACTACATCAAACTTATAATGTTACCTCTCAAAGGGATAAATCCATATGTATTGAACAGGCCCTCCAAGTCATGCCTCGTATACAAGGTAGATTGGAAGGTGTTCCATCACATCAAAAAAAACCATATGGAAATATCTTTTCCATCTTAAAGGAAGTTACACGAATGTTCTAATCCATTTGGAGTAGGTTTTCTTCCCTTAATGTGGAAGAACACAAGTCTTTGAAAAATAAACTAATCTCTGTGATGGGTTTCTAGATTCTTTCAGGCAAACCACAAAATGCAATAGGCACCAAGGTCTCTACGAAAACATGACAGTCATGACTTTTCAAATGGCTCAACTTCCCTACCTCCATATCAACTTTTTTCCCAAGATTCGACGCATAACCCTCAAGCATATTCAATTTTACTACCCAATCACAAATTTGCCGCCTTTCTTCCAAAGTGAATGTGTAACTTGATTTGGGCTTGAACACCTTACCATTGTTTGCTGTCTGCAAGTATAATTCAGGCCACCTGCAATATTCTTGTAAGTCCATTCTAGCCTTCGGGTTATCCTTTGTCTTTTCTTTAACATTCATCACTGTGTTGAACAAATTATCAAAACAATTCTTCTCAATATGCATGACATCAAGGTTGTGACGGAGAAGATTATCCTTCCAATAAGAAAACTCCCAAAATATAGTCTGTTTCATCCGATTATGAGTAACACCGTATCTGGGGAATCTATAAGGTGGAGCTTCAGTAACTTTACTGAAGTTCTGGAACCTCTCCAAATTTCCTTGCCTGAAAGTATCGGAGATGGAGAATCATATTCTATTTTATTCTTTTTGAATGCATTTTTCATCCTTCTAAACTCATGATCGGGAAGCAAGAATTGATGATGACAATCAAACCATGATTGCTTTCAGCCATATTTTAAAGTGAACGCTTTACTATTTTCTATGCAGTAAGGACAAGCTAGCTTCCCAGCAGTCATCCACCCAGACAACATTCCATACGCAGGAAAATCGTTAATTGTCCACATTAAATTGGCACACAAATTAAAATTATGCTTGGTTGATATATCATGTAAAAGCTATATTCGATATAATATTGGCTAATGCACTAATACTTAGTGTAATGTCAATCTATAAGTTAATTACAACTAATACACTTACTAATTACTATAGGCGATAGAAAAAAGTCCGTCGGTATATATATATATATATATATATATATATATATATATATATATAAATAACACACACACTTCGTGCTACTTTAACTACATATATATCACTTTATAGTACATGATATTGTATTCATTATTTGAATTGTAATAGAGTTAATGAATTACATTCATTCATCACTAGGTTATAAGTCGAGACATTTTGTTTTGAATATATATACATGCATGTGAGTAGGTTATAAGTCGATGAATCAATTTACAAGTGTATCAATACCTAAAAGAACCTGGACCTATGTTCCGAGCGCTTCATGTTCTTTATACACACACACACACACACACACACACACACACACACATACACATACACATACACAGACACAGACACTTCACTGTAATACTATAACATATGTATAACTTGTTATAGTATATATTAGTGTTTGTATATATATAACACACACACTTCGTGCTACTTTAACTACATATATAGCATGTTATAGTACATGATATTGTATTCATTATTCGTATTGTAACAAAGTTAATGAATTACATTCGTTCATCACTAGGTTATAAGTCGATGAATCAATTATAACAGATTAATAGATATAAGTCGAGACGTATTGGCCATCATTTCTTTACCTGAAAACTCTTTCATCCTTCCCGGGTAAAGAGGGAAGTAGTTGTTGATACCTAATTTTTTTCTATATTTTTTATATGCATAAATACATTCAAAATAGCATATATAAGCATGCACATGGTTTTTATAATTTTTTTCATAATTTTAAGGATTTAAATTGATTTATTTCCTCCCTTTTATTCATAAAATCACCAATAATTATCCTTCAAATTATTATTGTGGTGATTTAGTTATTTAGTTTCTATATTTATGCCAAAATATGTTTAAAATATTTTTATGCATTTTTATAAACGATGCATCTGAGTAGGTTATAAGTCGATGATTTATATATATATACACATATATAAATGTAATCTGTTAACACTTTTATAATACAAGGGATGAATACACTAAAATAGTATATTTTAGTGTATTCATCCCTTGTATTACAAAAGTGTTAACAGATTACATTTATATTATTTAGATAGTAAATACAAAAGTGATTTTTAATATTGAGCAATGTTGACCTGAAAAGAGACCAACTTCGATCGCTAATTATCCAGAAATTAAAATTAGCGACCAAAGTTGGTCGCTAAATTTAAATAAGATTTATTTATATTTTATATATTTTTTTAAATAATAATATAATTATTAAAATTTTAGAACTAGATCCTAGATTAGCGACCAAAGTTGGTCTCTATCTAATTCCCCTTTCGTGAACGACCAACTTTGGTCGCTAATGTTAAATTATATTTATTTATATTTTATAATTTTCAAATAATAATATAATTATTAAAATTTTATAAGTGGGTCCCCCTTTAGTGATCAAAGTTGGTCGTTAATTTCAGTATTTCTTTGACCAAGCAAGTCTGACCCGTCCGGTCAATATTTTAACCAAATTATCGACCAAAAAAGCGACCAACCTTGGTCGCTAATGTATTTAGAATAATTATTTAATTATTTTCTCCAATTTAGCGACCAACTTTAGTCGCTTTTCTTGATAGACCAATTTTGGTAGTCAAAATTTGGTCGCTTTTTTCGGATTTCTAGTAGTGGGAGTCTATTTCGAAAGTGAGGGAACGCCATATCTAATGCGATTTTTAATCCTTGATCCAATGCTAGCAGTTCCTCCTGCAAAGAAGTTGCTGCATATCAAGATTTATAAAAGCCCATGATCCAGTTGTCGTTGTTATTTCTAAAGACTCCTCTTATACCTGCATACAAAGTGGCTTTTAAGGAAGCACCATCAATATTATGCTTGAATGTATTGTGATGAGGCTTAATCCAACCAATGTCTATTTTGATCTTAGTTATTTGTAGATGATTTCTTTTAGGCTTGTTTGAGAACTATTGAGACACACAGGCCAAGGTCTAGGTTATTATAATTATTATTGTTTCAATTTTTTCAAATGTTCCATACGGCAAATGGGAAAATATTTTTCCATTGGTACCTGTGGTTCCTACTTTGCAATGGAGAATTTTTTAGATCAATTAGCTCATGGGAGTTAATAGGGGTTGGATTAAGAATCAATCCAATATTTCTCCATAAGCCAGTTGCTATAGGACACTTAAGAAAGATGTGATGAGCAACTTCGGGCCCTTGTTTGCAAACAGGGCAATTAGCATTAATGTTGATGCCAATATGGTGTAGGAAAGCCCTACATGGTATACGGTTATGCAAGCAAATGCTATAATAAATATTTTTTTATTAGGGCATTGAAGTTTTTATATCCAAGTGAAATCCAGTTTTGCGGTAAGTTTATGGGTAGAATTATTGTCTAGGAGTACATAACAAGACTTAGTAGTAAAATCTCCACTACCGTTGGGAGCCCAAGTCATATAGTCCCTATCAAAATGTTTACTAGGATTTGGACTTGCTTTAATATTATTAATGATAGAGCTTGGCAGAATAAACAAAATTTTGTAGGTATCCCATCTATCTTCATTCATAGGTCTTGTAAGGAGAGGTTGTTGTCATTTAGATGCAAAGGTCCTTCAATACTACTTCTAAGGTTAGGGTTGTTGTGGATCCATCAAGAATTTCAAATATTAATTTTTAAGTTCTTGATAGGGTGCCACATAATACCTTAGTTGCAAACCTTCCAATCTTTAATAAGAGCGGACCAAATAAAGGAAGTGCTAATAATAGATTTTTTGGGGCGTATTACCAGATAATTAGTGTGCCCAAGGATTCGAAGGATGATTAAAAAGTCTCCAAGCCAGATTTGTAAGCATCCCTATATTGGTTTTTGTAGGCTGAACAAAAATCTAGTCCACCTTCTATTTTGTCATGGGTAACAGTTTTCCAATTAATTAGATGTAAATTTTTTCTGGAATTAGTACTTGTCACAACTCCAAATACCCCAGTCGTGATGGTGCCTATCACCGTATTAGGCAAGCCAACCCAACAAGTAACCACAATGAATTATTTTTAATAAATCATTTTCTAACACTGATTAAGCCTCAATTTTTCATAAGAAATATCTAAATCACTGATGTGCGGAAAAATTGTAAAACATCAAACCAACACAGCCCAACCAACTAGTGTCACAAGTCTAGAGCCTTTAAATACAACTTGTCCGATAGTTTAATAGATAACAAGTCTAAAAATGTGGAAAACAAGGATAGGAAGGAGGAAAGCAGGGCTGTGGAAGCCGTACAGCTACCCTGCAGTCTCTGATAAGCTCCGAAAATGTTGGGAACCCTTACTCTGCTGCTCGAGCACCTGGATCTGCACATAAGGTGCAAGGAGTAATATGAGTACGCCAACTCAGTAAGTAACTAAAGTAAATAAGTTCTGAGTGCAGTGACGAGCAATTAAAAATTATATATAAGAGTATACAACAAAGTATCAAATGAACTCAATAGTTTGAAAAGCCAAATTCTCCGTAAAACTCCACTTTCAATTGAAATACTTTGAAATCATTTACTTAGCAGTTTTCAACAGAGGCTTATCATAAAACGAAGAGTGAAATCAGCAAAATGACATAAATGGGACCCTCAGGCAAGGTATCACTCATAATTATAGCCTCTCGGGCAAGCCTCTCGGTCGCTCGTGACTCAACGCTCGTCACACAGTACTCACACTCAGCGGTCTGGCTCAATAATATATGATAATAGTCATAATCATAATAATCGTTGTGGCGTGCAGCCCGATCCATAGTTTATATTCGACAACGCTCATTGGGGGTGTACTGACTCCGGAAGGGCTCCTACAGCCTAAGCGTCATATCGTTGCGGCGCGCAGTCCGATCCAATATATATATATCGCAGTGGCGTGCAGCCCGATCCATAATATATACATGTATTATTATTGCGGCGTGCAGCCCGATATATATATAATCCTTACCATTAGGTCCTCACTCTCTCAGTCAGTAACCTCACAACCCCTCGGGCATAACAGCGGAAATCAGGGAAGCTCAGCCCAAACGATTTTCACATTATAAGAAATAGAGTGATAAAAACCAGGTTTAAACAATAAACAGGTAAAATATGATAGAGGATATGCTTTCAAACAAATAGAGTGAGGAAAATAGTAAAAATGCCCCTAAGGGTCTCAACAGGTCGGCACAAGGCCCCAAACATGGCATACAGCCCATAATATAGTATCAATCTCTATAATACGTGATATCATAAGATTTTAAATCAAGTACGCGGCTTAATAGCCGCTACGGGACGGACCAAGTCACAATCTCTACCGGTGCACGCCCACACGCTCGTCACCTAGCATGTGTGTCACCTCATTTTATCAAAACAGTACGAAAAACTGAGGTTTTATACCCTTAATCCCAGATTTACAGTGGTTACTTACCTCAAACTAGATGAAATACTACTCAATACCTTTGCCTCTCGCCTCGACCTCAACTCGTGCCGAATCTACCCAAAATCAGAATCATAATATTAGAATATGCTAAGGGAATAAAGCCCACTCGAAAATAATCAAATTACAACACGAGTCCCGAAATTAGCCAAACCCGACCTCCGAGCCCACATCTCAAAATTCCATAAAAATTACATCAGTAAACTCTTTATCTCCCCATGAGTTCATGCATACCAAAAGTACCAAAATCGGACCTCAAATGGCCCGTCAAATCCCTAATCAAAGGTCTTCAATCACAAGCCCTAGTTCTTCAATATTTACCCACAAATTTCCATAAATTTCAAGCCTAATCAATGAAATAATACCATAGGGACAAATTTTTATGATAAAAAATCTTACCTCAATGAAGTTCCCTCTGATTCCTTCTCCAAAATCCCCCAAAATGCTCCCAAATCGATTTAAAAATGGTGAAGAAGGCTGAAAATCGCGAAGGAGGGTTTATATACTTTCTGGACCAGGGTTTTCGCACCTGCAACCCAAACTCCGCTTCTACGGTCAGGAGCACCGCATCTCTATTTTTCACTTAAAGCCTCAACTCCGCACCTGCGATCGAACAACTGCACCTGCGATACCGCAGGTGCGCTCGAACTGCCGCTTCTGCGAGTCAAAACTCATGAAATGACCGCTCGTGTCGTTACATCCTCCCCCTCTTAAATAAACATTCGTCCTCGAATGAGTCAAAAAACAAACCTGAAGCCTCAAATAGGCGAGGATATCTGCTCCGCATCTCTTGCTCGGTATCCCAAGTAGACTCCTCCACGGGCCGACCTCTCCACAGCACTTTCGCTGAAGCTATATCTTTTGATCTCAACTTTCGAACCTGACGCTCCACAATAGCCACCAGTGCCACATCATAAGTCAAATCATCATCTAACTGAATTGTGCTAAAATCTAAAACATGAGACGCATCGCCAATATACTTCCAGAGCATAGAAACATGAAATACCGGATGCGCACTCGATAAGCTGGGTGGCAAAGCAAGCTCATAATCCACCTCCCCAATATCCGAAGCACCTCAAAAGGCCCAATGAACCAATGACTCAATTTACCTTTCTTCCCAAATCTCATAACACCCTTCATGGGTTAAACCTTCAATAAAACCTTCTCACCAACCATATAGGACACATCCTGAACCTTCCTGTCAGCATAACTCTTTTGTCTCGACTGCGTTGTACAAAGCCTCTACTAAATCACCTTCACCTTGTCTAAAGCATCCTGCACCAAGTATATACTCAATAGTCTAGCCTCACCCGGCTCAAACCAACCAACTGGAGATCTACAACGCCTCCCATACAAAGCCTCATATGGAGCCATCTGAATACTCGACTAGTAACTGTTGTTATAAGCAAACTCTGCGAGCAGTACAAATTGATCCCATGACCCTTAAAAATCAATGATACAAGTGTGCAACATGTCATCCAATATCTGAATAGTGCGCTTGGACTGTCCGTCCGTTTGAGGAAAAAAAGTTATGCTCGACTCAACCTGAGTACCCAACTCTCGCTGCACAGACCTCCAAAACTGTGAAGTAAACTGAGTGCCCCTATCTGAAATGATGGAAACTAGGACACCATGCAAACGAATGAACAATCTCCCGAATATAGATATTTGCCAACCGCTCTAAATAATAGGTAGTACACACAGGAATGAAATATGCGGACTTGGTCAACCGATCCACAATCACTCAAATAGCATTGAACTTTTTCAAAGTCTGTGGGAGCCCAACTACAAAGTCCATGGTGATCCGCTCCCACTTCCACTATGGAATATCCATCCGCTGAAGTAAGCCACCCGGTCTCTGATGCTCATATTTCACCTGTTGATAACTGAGACACTGAGCTACAACTCCCAAAATGTCTTTCTTCATTCTTCTCCACCAATAATGTTGTCTCAGATCCTGATAAATCTTTGCGGCGCCCGGATGAATGGAATACCGTGAACTATGGGTCTCCTCTAGAGTCAACTCACGAAGACCATCCACATTGGGCACACATATCCGGCCTTGAATCCTCAATACCCCATTGTCACTAATAGTCAAATCTCTGGCATCATCATGTTGAACTCTGTCCTTAAGGACAAGTAAGTGAGGATCATCATATTGACGCTCTTTGATGAGATCAAATAAGGAAGACCGAGAAATCACACAAGCCATTACCCGACTGGGCACCGAAATATCCAATCTCACAAACCGATTGGTCAAGGCCTGAACATCAACTACAAGATGTCTCTCCCCAACTGGAATTTATGCCAAACTCCCCATACTCAGCGCCTTCCGGCTCAAAGCATCGGCCACCACATTAGCCTTTCCCCGATGGTACAAGATAGTAATATCATAATCCGTTAGCAGCTCCAACCATCTCCGCTACCTCAAATTGAGATCCTTCTACTTGAACAAGTGCTGGAGGCTACGATTATTAGTAAATACCTCACAAGACACACCATACAAATGGTGCCTCCAAATCTTCAACATGTGAACAATGGCAGCCAACTCCAAATCATGAACAGGGTAGTTCTTCTCATGGAGCTTCAACTGATGAGAAGCATAAGAAATAACTCTACCCTCGTGCATCAACATACACCCAATACTGACTCTCAAAGCATCGCAATACACGATATAAGAACCTGAAGCTGATGGCAACACTAATACTGGAGTTGTGGTCAAGGTAGTCTTGAGCTTCTGAAAGCTCTCCTTATACTCATCCGACCACATAAATGGAGCACCCTTTTGAGTTAACTTGGTCAAGGGCGATGCAATAGATGAAAATACCTGAACAAACCAGTGATAATAACTCGCCAAACCAATAAAATTGTTAATATCTGTAACTGAAGACGGTCTGGGCCAACTCTGAACTGCCTCTATCTTCTTTGGATCAACCTAAATACCATCACTGGGCACCACGTGCCCCAAGAAAGCCACTCAACTAAGCCAAAACTCACACCTGGAGAACTTTGCATAAAGCTTCTCCTCCCTCAATCTCTACAACACAACTCTCAAATGCTCCGCGTGCTCCTCCTGACTATGCGAATACACCAGAATATCATCAATGAAAACTATGACAACTGAGTCGAGATAAGGCTGAAACACGATGTTCATCAAATGCATGAATGTTATTGGGGCATTGGTCAGCCCAAAAGACATCACTAGGAACTCATAATGACCATATCGGGTCCTAAAAGCTGTCTTAAGAATATCCGAGTCCCTGATCTTCAACTAGTGATAACCCGAATGGAGATCAATCTTGGAGAACACTCTTACTCCCTGAAGTTGGTCAAACAAATCATCAATGCGAGGCAGGGAATACTGTTTCTTAATTGTAACCTTGTTCGATTGCTTGTAATCAATGCACAACCTCATCGTGCCATCCTTCTTCTTCACAAATAGGACAGGCGCACCCCAAGGCGACTCACTAGGCCGAATAAAACTCTTATCAAGGAGTTCTTCAAGCTGCTACTTCGACTCTAATGGTGCCATACGATACAGTGGAATAGAAATGGGTTGAGTAACCGGTACCAGATCAATACCAAAATCAATATCCCTGTCCGGTGTCATGCTCGGCATGTCTACAGGAAATACATCGAGAAAATCCCTCACAACTAGGACAGAATCACTACTGGGAGTCTCTACACCGACATTGCTCACAAAGGCTAAGTAGGAAAGACAACCCTTCCCAACCATACGTTGGGCCTTCAAGAATGAAATTACCCTACTAGGAACATAATTAGCCAAACATCGCCACTCAATCCATGGCACACCTGGCATAGCCAAAGTCACAGTCTTAGCATGACATTCCAGAATAGCACAACACGGATATAGCCAATCCATGCCTAATATAACATTGAAATCCACTATACATAACAACAAAAGATCCGCTCGGGTCTCTAGTCCCCCAATAGTCACCACACATGACCGGTACACATGGTCTATAATAACAGTATCGCCCATCAAAGTAGATACATGAACAAATGAAACAAGAGACTCACGGGGCGTATCTAAATAATGAGCGAAGTATGATGACACATAAGAATAAGTGGAACTGGGATCAAATAATACAGAGGCATCTCTATGGCAGATTGAGATAATACATGTAATCATAGCATCCGAAGCAATATCATCTAGTCTAGATAGGAGTGCATAGAAATGAGCCTGACCACCAATTGATCGACCTCGCCCTCTGGACGATCTCTAGCTGACTGACCCCCACCCCTAGCTGCCTGAGCGGGTGGTGAAGTAACTGGAGCTGAAGTCAAGAGCTGACCCCTCTGCTGAGATGGGCCCTCAAGAAGACGAGGACACTGCCTTATTAAATACCCAAACTCTCCACACTCATAACAACTCCCAGGTGCTGGAGACGGGGACTGAAGGGAACCCTTAGCTCCGGGATGACTAGCAGATGCACCTAGCATAGAAGAGCCTTAAATTGATGAAGCACGGGACGAAAACTAGCTGGAAGGGCACCGAGTGATGAATGACCCTGATGAGAACTGTGAGAACTATGAACCGATGATGCCCTATGATAACTTGGGCGAGTTGACTAAGCATGCCTGAATGGACGGTCTCTGTCGTGCTAAACCTGACCCCTCGAAGGAGCACCACCAAAGCTACCAGATCCCCGAAGCCTCTTGTCCTCCATCTCCTCTCGCTCCTAGCGACAAACTGACTCAATCTCGCGGGCGATATCAATAACCTCCTCAAAAGTAGTCATAAGAATCTAATGCTGATATGTGAGGCCAACGAATCTCCTGATCCTCTCTTGATTTTTAGGAACCAACCAGATCGCATGACGAGCTAACTCAAAAAACCGCATCTTATACTGGGTCACAGTCATATCTCCCTGACGCAACTCCTCTAACTACATGCACAGCTCCTCTCTGCGAGGCTGTGGCACATACTTCTCCAGAAAGAGAATAGAGAACTGCTGACAGGTAAGGGGCGCTGCACCAACAGGCCTACGCCTCTCATAAGCCTCCCATCAAATCAAGGCAGCTCTAAAAAACTGAAAACTACTAAATGCTACACCACCGGACTCCAAAATACCCGTTGTGCGAAGAATCCTCTAACACTTGTCCAAGAAACCCTGGGCATCCTCGCCCTTAGTACCACTGAAAGTCGGAGGCTAAAGTCTACCAAATATCTCCAACCGACGTTGCTCCTCATCAAGCATAACTAGTACCACGTACTCTTGAGCTGGTGTAATCGGTTGGGTTGGAGGTGCCCCCGGTGTCTAAAATCCCTACATAACCTGCTCAGGTGTGCGAGTAATGAGCGTTTGAGTGCCTCCCCTGGCCTGAGAAGTAGTTGTGACCGTAGTAACTGAAATCGCATGAGCCAAACCAGTTCATACTGATAGAATCTGGGCAAGAGCCTCCTGAAGGCCTGGAATCACAATAAGCACAGTTGGTGCCTGAGCTGGTGCTGCTAGAGCATCCATAACTGGGACCTGATCCTGAACTGGGGCGACTGGTGGATCTGCCGGTGCTGCCCTAGCTGCGGTGCGGGCTATACCTCTACCCTTACCACGGCTTCGATCGTGTCCTCGACCTCTAGTGGCCTCAAATAGTGGTACTGGTTGTCGTCCATCATGATCGGTAGCACATGAACTCACCGTCTGTAAGAGAATAGAATAACAAAAGTTTAGTACTAGAATCAACAGATTTGCACGACAGGAATTCAAGAATAAGAAGTTGTTCCTAAAGCTTTTGCCGCCTCCCCAGGATAAATACAAACGTCTCTGTACCGATCCGGGAGATTTTACTAAACTGGCTTATGACTCGCGAGACCTATGTAACCTAGGGTCTAATACCAACTTGTCACAACCCCAAATACTACGATCGTGATGGTGTCTATCACCGTACTAGGCAAGCCAAACCAACAAGTAACCACAATGTATTTTTTTTTTTAATAAATCATTTTCTAACACTAATTAAGCCACGATTTTTCATAAGAAATATCTAAATCATTGAAATGTGCAGAAAAAAAGTAAAATATCAAACCAACACATCCCAACCAACTGGTGTCACAAGTCTAGAGCCTTTAAATTCAACCTGTCATATAGTTTAATACATAATAAGTCTAAAAATGTGGAAAACAAGGATAGGAAGGAGGAAAGCAGGGCTGCGGACGCCGTGCAGCTACCCTGCAGTCTCCGATAAGCTCTGAAAATGCTGGGAACCCTCACTCTGCCGCTCGGGCACCTGGATCTGCACACAAGGTGCAGGGAGTGAGTATACAACAAAGTATCAAATCAACTTAACAGTTTGAAAAGCCAAATTCTCCGTAAAACTTCAGTTTCAATTGAAATACTTTGAAATCAGTTACTTAGCAGTTTTCAACAGAGGCTTATTATAAAAGAAGAGTGAAATCCGCAAAATGACATAAATTAGCCCCTCAGGCAAGGTATCACTCATAATTATAGCCTCTCGGGCAAACCACTCGGTCGCTCGTGACTCAACTCTCGTCACACAGTACGCATACTCAGCGCTCTGGCTCAATAATATCTGATAATAGTCATAATCATAATAATCATTGTGGTGTACAGTCTAATCCATAGTTTATATTCGACTATGCTCACTAGGGGTGTACAGACTCCGGACGGGCTCCTACAGCCCAAGAGTCATATCGCTGCGGTGCGCAGCCCGATCCATAATATATATACATATAATCCTTACCATTAGGTCCTCAACCTCTCTCAATCATTAACCCCACACCCCCTCGGGCATAACAGTGGAAATCAGAGAAGCTCAAGCCAAACAATTTTCATATTTTAAGAAATAGAGTGAGAAAAACCAGGTTTAAACAATAAATAGGTAAAATATGATTGAGGATGTGCTTTCAAACAAATAGGGCGAGGAAAACAGTAAAAATGCCCATAAGGGTCTCAATAGGTCGGCACAAGGCCCCAAACATGGCATACAACCCATAATATAGTATCAATCTCTATAATAAGTGATATCATAAGATTTTAAATCAAATATGCGGCTTAATAGTCTCTACGGGACGGACCAAGGCACAATCCGTATCGGTGCCCACCCACACGCTCGTCACCTAGCATATGCGTCACCTCATTTATCAAAACAATATGAAATGCCGGGGTTTTATACCCTCAGTTCCATATTTACAATGGTTACTTACCTCAAACTGGATGAAATACTACTCTGCGGCACCTTTGCTTCTCGCTTCGGACTCAACTCGCGCCGAATCTATCCAAAATCAGAATTATAATATTAGAATATGCTAAGAGAACAAAAGCCCACTCGAAAGTAATAACATTACAACATGAATCCCGAAATTAGCCAAACCCGACCCCCAGGCCCACATCTTGATATTCCATAAAAATTACATCAATAAACTCCTTATCTCCCCACGAGTTCATGCATACCAAAAGTACCAAAATCGGACCTTAAATGGCCCGTCAAATCCCTAATCAAATTTTTCCAATCTCAAGCCCTAGTTCTTCAATATTTACCCCCAAATTTCCATAAATTTCAATCCTAATCAATGAAATAATACCATAGGGACGAGTTTTTATGATAAAAAATCTTACCTCAATGAAGTTCCCTCTGATTCCTTCTCCAAAATCCCTAAAAAGCTCCAAAATCGATTTAAAAATAGTAAAGAAGGCTGAAAATTGCGAAGGAGGGTTTATATACTTTCTGGCCCAGGGTTTTTGCACTTACAACCCAAACTCCGCTTCTGCGGTCAGGAGCACCGCATCTGCGATTTTCACTTAAAGCCTCAAATCCACACCTGTGATCGAACAACCGCACCTGCGATACGGCAGGTGCGCTCAAACTGTCGCTTCTGTATTTCTAGCTCTTATGTACTTTTCCACATCTGTGACCCATTAGGCATTTCTGTGAGCCCGCACCTGTAGTCCCCTAGCCGCAGACTCAGCTTCAGCTGCCATTTTCAAATTTCTATCTTTCCGTCAACCATTCGAAATCACCCCGAGGCCACCGAGACCACAACCAAAAGCACAAACAAATCATATACTGATATCCAAACTTATACCAATCTTCAAAACACCTCAAACAACATCGAATCAACCAAAACACTTCGGATTCAAGCCTAAGATTCCAAAATCTTCCGAATTTTACTTTTGATCAAAAAGTCTATCAAACCACGTCCGAATGACCTAAAATTTTGCGCACATATCCCAAATGACACAATAGACCTACTGCAACTCTCGAAATTCTATTTTGACCCCTATATCAAAATCTCATCTATCAACCGGAAATGCCAAAATTCAATTTTCGCCAATTCAAGCCTAAATCTACTTCGAACATCCAAAACATGATCTAATCACACTCCTATATCCCAAATCATCTTCCGAAGCTATCCAAAACATCGGAATTCACATTCGGTCCCTTTTTCACATAAGTCAATATTCGGTTGACTTTTCCAATTCAAGCCTACTCAAAAGAGACTAAGTGTCTTAAACCTTACCAAAACCATTCCGAACCCAAATCAATCAACCCGATAACATTTGATACAGCTGAAAAAAATAACAAGAAGTAAAAATAAAAAAATAGAGTGATAACTCATGAAACAATCGGCGGGTCATTACAGTAGTACTCCATATAAAGTCCCTTTGAATTTTATGAATGTGGTTTAGGATTTTAGTAGGGAGCATAGTATATTGTATAACGTCAGTGTTTATTAAACTCAAGGTGGAAGTGGCTAAAGTGGTTCTATCTACTATATTGAGGAAACTAGATTTCCAATGGGATAGTCTCATACGCATTTGATCAATGACAAATTGAAAGTCTTTGGGTTTAGGTTTGTTTTAATATGAAAAACCCGAGGTACTTTCCAAACTTGAAGCTTAATTTCATGCTAAATAAATTAGCAAAGTAAAAACTGATGCTTGGAGGGCATTTTTTGGAGAAAATTAGTCAGGATTTTACGTAGTTTATGGACATGTCAGATTCTTCTATAAAGAGGTTTAAGCAACGGTTAATACAAAGAACCATTTTTTAATCAGTCTTTCCAATTAGAGTTAGATCATCTGTAAAGAAGAGATGGGAGAAACTTGGACCTTTATAACTGATTTTAACAGGATTCCAGAGCATGGTATCAACTTGATTGTTAATAATTCTTGAGAGAAGTTCCATATGTAAGATATATATATATATATATGGAGATATAGGATCTCCTTGCGAATACCTCTACTGGGACTGAAGTAATTTGTCTTAGTACCGTTAACAAGAACTCCAATATTTCTAGTACTAAAATAATGCATTATGAGTTTGAATATTTTAGGAGGGAATTTAAAGAAATTGAGGTTTTTGTGAATAAAATCCCATTCCAATTTATCGAAAGCCTTTTCAAGGTCTATTTTAAAAAAACATATTGAACTTAGAGCTTTTAGAGTTGCGCATGTCATTTAAGAATTCTTGTATAATTATAGCAAGATCACAAGCTCTCCTGTTCCTTATAAAGCTAGTTTGGACAGTACTAATTAAGTTTAGTAACAAAGGATTTAGACTAATTGACTATAATCTTAGTAATAATTTTTTAAGCAGTCTTACAAAAGGCCGATAGGCCAAAAAAATTTCAGATGGTTAGCATTATTAATTTTAGGAATGAAACATAAATAGGTTTTATGTTTACCATTTAGAAAGGATCGGGTTTCAAAGAGTTTGTGACAAAAATTAATTATGAAGTTTACAACTATATTCCAATATTTTTGATAAAAGAAGGGGTGTCTCATCCGGCCATGGTGCCTTGAAAGGTTTGAAGGAAAATATAATACTTATGATTTCTTCAGTTGCTAGAGGTCTGTCAAGTGTGCCTAAATTTAGTTTTGAAAAACTAGTGGCATGATTTTTAAAGACAACCCTCATTATATGACTTTTAAAGGTTGTGAAGGCTTGTTCAAAAAAATTAAAAGTATGGTCAAGAATGGATTTGGCATCAGTGATCCAGCTGCCATTGTCATTTTTGAAGTACATTATTGAGTTACGACGTTTTCTATTGGAAGACATAATGTGGTAGAATTTGATATTGGCACCCCTTCGTTACACCAATTTATACGTGAACGAAGTTTTCAGAAGTCTTCTTGCATTTTGAGAATAGCATTGTATTCATGTTGAGATCATTTCAAGATTCATTAAGGAGGAATTATTTTGATAATTTGGAGAGGATTGAATGCCATTTAGGCAAGCAAGAAGTCTTTTTTTTTTAAAATTTCGCCACAAGTATTTATTTTCCAACTATTGAGTTTTTCTTTAAGAACATTCTGGGCTCTATTGAGTTCATTAGTCATCCAGCTTTCTTGAACAATATTAATAAAATAGGATGTTTGCACCAAATGGTTTCTAATCTAATAGGTTTACCATTATGGCAAATATTTTTGGGGTTTAATTGGATTAGAAAAGGTTTATGGTCCGAATGAGTTTTGGGCAGGTGAACTGTGACAACTTTAGGAAAAATGTTAATCCACTCATTATTAACAAAAACTATATCTAATCTTTCCATAATTAACCGTTTTAATTTCCTACGATAATTTGATAGGTATACTTACACCCCTTAAATCCTAAATCTATAAGGTTGTAATTGTTAATACTAGTCCATAATCGTGAACTACGCCTATGAATAATAGAGTTACCCTCGAATACGTAAAATCCCGCAAAATTTCACCTAAAATTCGGTATTTCGTGGTGCCGAGGACTTTTTAGGTTGAACAGTGCATTGGGGATTTGAAGAAAAATTATTGTAGAATAGGGTATTTTTGCAGTCTATTATATGACCGCAGAACTGATATGTGGACCGCAGACACGCCACAATATGAAGTAGAGAAAAGAGCTAATTTTGGACGTTGTTTTGCAGTCAGCTATGCGATTGCATAAACATTTCGCGCCTGCACATTCATCGCAGAACCAGCATGAGAAATTTCGGAAGAACGTTCTGCGGTCTATTATGCGACCGCATAATTGATCTGCGGACCGTAGACATGTGGCATACCTACTCAGAAGTGCCCAATCCCGGAGGCCCCTTATACGGTCTATTTTGCGATCGCAGATCTACATCCCGGCTTCATTTTTTTTAATTTTATAATCCGACTCCATTTCAATTTAACTAGCTATAAAGGTCATTTTTGAGGGATTATTTGATATTTTAGAGAGAGGGGAGAGTTATTCTAGAAAGAGAAAGGGGATGATTCAAGGATTTCGCTACTCAACTTGGATCAAGCCTTAGAATTTCATCAAGAGTAAGTACTAGGGTTTCTAAAAGGTAAGAATTTCTTCCCCCAGTTCTCCAATTTCGGGTTTCTGGGTTGGTTATGGGTGATGAGAGTAGACATATCACATGCATGAGCTAATAGGTATTATGGGGAAGTTGTTGAACAATCTTGGGTGATTTTGTTATTGAACTGGTTGAGGAAAGGTTGGGTTATTATTGTAGCCGCTCTTGCCATACGAATTCCTCTAATTGTGCTTGTAATTATCCCCTCTTCTATAGATTGGCATCGTTAAGAGTGTCAGGACATTATTATTACACCACGAAAAGCTCTTTTGAGGTATGAAGGCTAAATTCTTCTCCTAGTGTAGGAATCCCCGTATTCTTACAAAATTCCATCGTGTGTAGTTCAAACTTGAAACAACATTAAGGTGGGATATTCAATCTAGTAAATTGATTCCCAAATTGCATAACGTATCAAAACCCTCATGTGTTAATGACTCTCTATTTCGATTTAATTAAGTTATACCCTTTTTGGGGAAAAAGTTTTGTACAAAATTAATGTAATCAAATTCTTATATCTCATATGATGAAATCTTATGAACTTATACTTTTTAAAGGCCAAATGTGCTAAAGGGTTTGATTCGAGAGGAGATCTTTTGTACAACTGTTACCTTTTAGAGAATCCAAATTGTGGTATTGTGATTACAGCTCCACCCGCACACATCGATATGAGGCGATAGGACCGCTTTATGTAGAGATTATAGCATTGTGATTATACCTCCACTCGCACACATTGGAGTGAGACGGCATAGCCGCTTTGCGTAGACATTGTGACATTGTGATAACACCTACACTCGCACACATTGGGGTAAGGCAGCAGGGCCTCTTTGTGTAGAGATTGTAGCGTTGTGATTACACCTGCACCCGCACACATTGGGGTGAGGCGGCAGGGCCACATTGTGTAGAGATTATGGTATGGTCGTAGAGGTTGTTATAGAGGATCCCTAACTTGAAATTAATAAATGTTATTGAGAGATTTAAATGAGTTTTCTATGGTTTTTAATGGCTATTTAGGTTCTTTTATTGATTCCATGATTTGTCACATTCATGTTGTACTCCCAATCTTTGAAGGGGGTGTTTTATTTTCATACTATTACTATTCCATATGTACTAACATGCCTTTTGCTAGGGGAGCTACATCTTTAATGGATGCATGCGACATTGATCAATGATAGCAATACACCCTATCCTCGGCTGACTTGGTGAGCCCCACTTCATTTGGGGGTCTTGTATCTTCTGTCCTCTAGGCACATTATTTTGAGCTATAGCCGGAGCCTTATTTTCGACATCATCATGATACTCTTTTGTATCTATTGGAGGCTTCGTAGATATAGCGTGGGTGGTACCTTTATTTTGTGAAGTCAAATTAGAAATTTTATATTTCTATCATATGTTTCCCCTTCTAAACTATGAATATATATAGTGTAATATTTTGGAAAATCTTGAATGAAGTTCTAATGGTAATTAAATTTGGATTGTTCATGTAACCTTCTCATATATAAATTAATAAAATATATCATATTTTTAGTCATAGGTGAGTTCGGGTAGAAGGTATCGTACATGCTTGCTCGGACTAGTTATCTTGGTTGAGAGCCAGTCACACTTCCCGAGGTTAGGGCGTGACAAATTTTTTTATTTTCACTAAAGATATTTAAATTCACCTCCAAGTAGCCAAAGGCCTTTGTAGCTTTCATGGATATTCTCAATATTATTCCATAAATTATTTATATTACCTATTTTTGTACTAGCGTATATTGAAGAAAATAACCAAGAGGTATTTATAGGGCATACCTCAATGTTAGCATGAATTTCTTGGTACTTTCTAACAAAATTATTCACATTAACCACGTTGGAATTCCACAAAATAACCATTCCACCAGCTTGATCCTCTACTGGAACTTCAATCATTTGAGAAAATGAAAAATCAGTGAGCAAGGAGATATGACTCTCCATGCAAATCTAAAGCAGTGTCACCATGCAAGGATTATATACGTCAATAATTTCCCTAAAATTCCTCCTAAAGGCCTCACTATTACCCCGCCCCCTCCCCCTATGTTCTAAACGATAATGTTAGTTGGACGATACATCATCTCTACTTGGTTGTGGTTGGGGTTGGTTCCATTCTCCATCATTCTGTTTGATAGAGACAGTGGATTCCTCCTTAACGAGGGTACTAATATCATTACATGGCTTCCCATAATTGGGTCCTGTGGAAGCCTGATATCCATTGAGCATTTGTAAAGTGCTGGTGAGCAGTGGAGAATATTCGACTTTTCTAGAATCTCCCTGAATAGATAAACATTTACCTCATTTAGGCTTGAAAATTCTACAGTTTGTTCTGACCCTAGAAACACCATTTCCTCTGCATTCTCTACTTATTGGTCTTCTGGTTCTGGTACATTGGGAGGAGGTGGTTATTGAGGTGCATTTAGTGAAGCTTGTGGAGGTTCATGTGGGGGTTCTTATGGTGGTGCATGGTTTGCAGCGAGAGGTACATTCATCTGGGGTTGTGCACAGTTGATTGGGGTGGTCCATGGCATGAATTGGACTCATGTTCGAGAACTCCCCTGGGGGAAAGAATGAAAGATCCACTACCATGTTTTGAGTTTGAAGTGGGTTAAAGTGCGGTGGCAAGCTCCATAGAGTTCTCATTGACTGCACTAGGTTCGAATTCAATGATGGAGCTAGTGGATGTAGTATGTTGTTTAACCAAACATGATTGAGATAATTATTCATGGACATGTGCATCCCTTTGGATACTAGTTGAGCTAGAAAGTGTGAGTTTTGGAGGACTATCACGACCTCTTAGCCGTCCAATATCATATTGAATGATATTTCATGGCCCATCAGTCTTTGTTCTATCCAAAAGAGGGGTTGATGATCTTGTGATAGTAGTGGTTGTACAAAGAATATTTGGTTGCCCTTAGTGGAGCTTGAGATGGCTGTGGGTTTGGCATTGTATGGACTCTCTGATGTAATAGAATTTGGATAGACGGTACCGTCTCATGTGGGCTGATGAAATTTTTGCCATTTTTGATGGAGGTTTCTTGGTTTATACTTCCTCTGTTCCAGTTTATGTGAATCTATTTTCTTTTTGGTCTGTTCCAAAAATAATGAATTCTTTCTATATTTGGTAACAATATAGCTTAAACTTACAACTTTACCCTTAACGAGAAGCTTTTATAACCACACAAATACTCTGGGCCCCATTTGAACTTGTTTAGGACCACAAATTTCAAAAGTCTTCATTTTTTTCTTAAACTCCGTGTCCAGTCAAACAGGTTCACATAAATTGAAACGGAAGGAGTAACAGAGATATCAAAGGTTTCTCCTGATCGAGAGTGAGGTTAGTAGTGGAACTAGGTAGCTCCCTAATCATTAAATCTATTTGCATGTCTTCTGAGTGGTTTGGGGAGGTGTTTTTAAAAGAATTTTGGGAAGATTTTTAACCTGGCACGTGGTTATCCTCATTGGACATTTGTGGAGCAATAGGATTTTCTTGGATAGGTGTTGAAGCTTCTTGTGATCGTTCATGCATGGGGAGTTATTATTAGTGATAATGCTTTTGATGACAGAGTTGTTTAGAAAGTCTTTGAAATTAGTATTAGGGCTGGTTGTAGGGTTAATTAGGTTGTTGATATCGCTTAATAGGTAATTATTGGAATGTATGTTGGTTAACTGACTGATGTGATTTTCAACCACGTGTTCATTAGCACATTTTAACATGACCACGTCTCATGACATGCAATCAACCTTGATAGAAATAAGGATTTTGCTTTCATTTTCTTTAACTTCTGGCGGATTACTCAACATGGAGAATTTATTTCCAGTGGCAGTGTAAATCTTGGGCGTATGATTATTATTAAAGATTTTGGTAGAAGAATTCTTATTGGTTACGTTAGTTACAGAGTTATTGCCAAAAGATTTTGCATTAAAATATGGTGGGAGACTTACCTGGCATACTGGCATTGGGATTCTGGAACTTACCTGATTGTTGGGATGACTCCTTTGGATTCTTTTTTTATACTCCCTCGAGTCCAAAATAAGTGATTTTTTTGATGTTTTCACACAGATTAAGAAATTTACCTTTTAGCATTAATTAGCAATAGACTTGATCATATTAACCTTTACTATATCATATAAACACACCTAACACATATTCCAACACTATTTACTCCAAGAACAATGTAGAAAAAAAATAATTAATTCATTCTTAAAATCTGAAAAAATTACTTATTTTGGACCACAAGAAAAAGGCCAAAAAATCACTTATTTTGGACCGGAGGAAGTAGAAAAGTTAACCAGCTTCCATATATCTTCTTTCATGACGTGAACTTTATTTTGTTCCATTGATTGGCTTGCAGTCAATTCCATCTGTTTGGGTGGTGGATTATTGATTATTACCTTATATGGATATTTGGATTGAGCGTGGCCTCGTCTTCCACATTTTTACACAAAAAATTCTCCCTTTCATAAAAATATAATCTCTTTATGCTGACCCATGAGGACGAAGGGAACAACTGGTTCATCCAATGGCATATCTATGCATTATCGACGCCCCCTTTTTCTAAAGCGAAATCGGATTTACGATATTATGGACAAATCAACTCTCATTCCCTTTTGAGGAATCGGGCTATGGAATTTGAAGAGTCGTCACCTAATGATTATAGTGCATTAGGACACTTTAAAAAAAGAAGAACATTTTTTGAAAGAAAAACCAGAGTTCGGGTAAGGGCTTGAGATTATCTCGAGAGGAAGGTGTTAGGCACCCCTCAAGATCCACTAGTGTGGTTCCCGGTCATGCTTAGTTATGACTTTAAGAAGAGTAGAAAGAAACACATAAAATTTGCACATAGTAGTTATAGACAAAATTTAAAATCTTAGAAAATGAAGGGAAAGGACATAAGTGATTTTAAAAGAGTGGGATTAATTGGAACATAAATTTAAGAAAAAAATATTATACAAGTAAAGAAAAGGGGAAAGAGGTCCTAGGTTTAAATACAATATGGATCACATCGGTACAATACCTAGCAATCACTCCTCAAAGAGGGGTCGCACGAGATATTAGCGCACCGGTCATCATATTCATATTCTATATTTCCCACCCCGTTAAGGTATTAAACGCGATTAGTCTTGTTTACTTATTGCATGCCAATACCCGTCCCAACCTATCAGTCCTGGGTATTAGGACTTCTAATCCTAAAGGGGAAGAAAGGGGTAGAGGCATATATGGGGTTTTAAAAGGACAAAATGCTAGTAGTGACAACCAAAACAAATAGCAAATAAGGGGATTGACAAACAAATATGCAAGGCGCACATAAAACCCCGTAAGTCATNGCTGACGGACTAGTTTAACACATAGAATCAGATAAAAAGTCTGCATTAGGCAACTCGGATCCAATTGTCAGAGATTGAAGTATTCTAAACAAGTTATTCAGAAAACATTGATTTCAAACAAGAACCTAATGCAGAAGAGTTAAAACAGAAAGTTGAAAGTTGCAGAAGTTCTGAAATAACTTTGAAATCAGCATATTTGTTTGAGTGAAAATATAGTAGACTTGTGAAGAGGAGTTTTGAAAGTGAAAATACCTTAAAAGGAAGAGTGAGTTAAAAGACTGTTTTGAAAGATAGATTCAAGAGATGATTAGAAAATTTAAAAGAATTGCTTCGGACAAATTTACAGATATTTTAAAAGCATTGCAGGCTCATAAGAGTCTTATATTGAAAACGTGACACTGAAACGTTAAAACCAGTGACCCAGTTATTATTACTTAAACAGATTAAGCGAGACAGACTTGTTCTGGATTTTAAAACTTATTACAGAGTGGGTAAATGGATGGCAGGTGTGGTTATCATATATTTTTGCCTAACGCGTATGCATTTCCTATAGACATGGTTTCTATATGCAACTTCTTACATGAATATTAAATCCTATAGACAAGGTTTCTAATGATTGTGAGCACGTGATTTTTACCCTAAGCAAATTATTCCAGAAATGTCAAATAAAATGATTTTGACATTTTTAAGAATTTGGTTGCATTATTTGTGTTAATTGGTCACATAATAACTCATATTAAAAATACAAAATATGCATATGTATTAGGATTTTAATTTTTA
>MU671152.1:117644-193265 GCA_026770625.1 Nicotiana glauca | reverse complement strand
GAAGGAAAATAAAAGAAAGGAAGAAAATGAAGAAAAACGGAACTGGGCCACTCTTTTTGGACCCAAAATCAGGCCCAAAACACCCAATATACCCTGTCCAATGTACCTGATCTCTCAGATGACCCAAACGACACCATTTTAGGTGTGTTAATCTGGGCCATTCATTCCCCTTGATCAAACAGTCCCAAGCTTCCCTCATAACCCGGTCCATTCCACCCCGGGTCAACCTAGTCTCATAACGTGACCAAACGACACCGTTTTATTTAAATGGATGATCTAGGCCGTTTATCGTAAATGATCCAACGGCCAAGATTGAATCCCCCCCTCCCGTATATAATCTTAATCTCCTACCCAGCCCCTCAATCCAAACACCCCATTCATCGTCGTCTCTCTCAGAAATGAACCAGACCACCAAACCCTAGCCGCCATTGATACACTTCCGCCTGGAATCCGACGGCAACAACTCCGCCGGTCACCAAACTAACACCCCTTGACCATCTGACCACACCCAATCCAACTCTCGGACCCGTTTACTTCGAATCATCCCCCATCGTCTCGAATCTTCATTTGAAGATTCAAGCAGAACCTGGACCTACCCCAATCTACCCCAAACTCACACCACGGCACCCCCTGACCTCCCTCGTGCCCAAAACACCTTTGGTTCCGTTCAAATCTTGCTATAACCATTCGAGCCCCAAATCGAGCCCAAGAACCCTAGAAAACCAAAGCCTGGGGTCTGTACGAAATACAAAGGAATTGGGGTCTCAATCGACTTTAGTCAAGTGTTCTCAGTCGGGAATACTCGATTAAAGTCCGTTTTTACCCCCCAAAAAAAGGGCTCGAGTCAAAGTTAGAACATGGTTCGTCTAGTTTCTGATTTTGTTTTTGAGGTATTTTTCTCTCTTTTATTTGTTCCTTTGGTTTTTTGTTATTTGTTTGGGTTATTGTATTAATTTTGTTTTCGACTTTTGTTCATTGTTGTTCTCCTTCTCCATCTGACCTTTTATTTGGTCGAGTTTGCTTCTGTTCATGGTCGAGTATATGTTATAAACCATGTAATTTGTTAGTTTTTAAGTTCCCTGTTTTTGTCAATACAACTCGAATCACTTGATGGTCTGTTTATTATGATTGTTTGTTGTTAATTGCTAAATTTTATAGCCTGTGTAATCAATTAAATGAGTGTCGTCGATTAGTTTCCATGCTTGAATGCTAGAATAACTTGATAATAGTTTGGTTCATGCCAATAGGTTTGTTTCTTTCTGTTCTGATTTTTGTGATTGAAATGAACCTGTTGGTGTATTCAGTTTTCTCTTTGAACCAAACTGCTTGTTAATTTATATGTCACCCCCTGTTCTGTATGTTTGTTCACATGAACCTCATTCCTTGACTCATACTTCTTCAATTCTATTTCAATCACTGTTTGAATTTGACTAGGAGTTGGTTATAGTTGTAGTGTTTGCTGATCAATTAGGAGATAGTTTGATCAGTTGTTAGGTTTGAACATATCTAGAATGTAAGGGTTTTAATACAAGTTAAGAAGTTCAGGGCAGTAATATTCAGGGGTCTAAGGGGGTAATTTTGGAATTTAACAGGTCTGCAAGTGGACTAACTTAAGGGTCTGTTCAGTGGGTAATAGATACCATTATTTTAATAAGCAATGGGGAACATAACACAATGGCATGGGAGTTAATAGGAATACTATAATACACCCATGGCCTTTGATTGAAACAATATGGGACAAAACATGTAAGTGTGGGGAACGAAATAACTTGGAAGAAGATAAGACATTAGGAGTGGGGATTTAGAGGGGATGGGCAGAATTAAAGTCTGGGGAGTTCAAGGCAGAGTTAGCAGGCCTGTTTTGGGTTATAAATAGGCTAAGTTTTGACAGAAAAGGGCTGGCTTTTGGAAAAAGAGGGAGAGTTTAGTATTGAGAGAAAATTGATTGGCTTTCGAAAACACCACTCCTTTAGAAGTCACACATTGTAAATTAATTGAAAAGGGTACTGTCCCATTTAAGTATATGCAGAAATTTAGATTCCGGGCATTGATACTTTCCTTTTCTGATTGCTGAATCTGTTTGGAAGTCTGTTGATTCTTTTTGAGCATATTCGAGCCTAGTTGTTCTGTCTTGGGGGGTGTTTTGTGTTGCTGTTGGTGTCGCATCTCTGTGGCATCTACTTTGGGTGTTTGTATTGTTGTTGTTATAGTTGTGGGTCAAATTCTTTCCTTTTTCTGGTTTGAATTGTGGTCAATCTGGTACTGGTGTTAGCTGTTTTCACTCTTCTATTGTCGCTGGAATTTTACTGCTGGTTTTAAGTCTGATCTGTTTGGTGCCACTACTCTGTTACTGTTGCTGTTGTTGCTGTGTTACCTACTGCTGACTGATCTTCCTTCTTCTGTTCTGTTTTTCCAATCCAGGTACATATTTTTGAACCTCAGTATCATGTAAAGTTAACAGAACTGGAAAAAAAAAATGAAAAAATGGAAGCCCAGTTTCATGGGAAATTCAGCATGTATTGTAGTTACCTTATAGTTGATTGTAATAGTTTAAACCATAATTAGGACTGATTGTTTAAATGATTGAATGTATAATGGGTTGTACAATTTGTATCTTTCAGATTCATTCCTATAATTCTAAAATAGGTTCAACTTGTTTCATGCATCAATCTGTTATTCAGTAGTCTGTTATGAAATAGTGAGTCATGTAAGCGATTAACGTTTGTTAGAAACAATCAAAAATAGTGTACAACAGGTTCGTATATAGTGTTAAATGAAGCCATATAATCAAGTTTTTTTATTCGAATCATGTTTCCAGTTTAATTGTCAATTTAGTAGTAACATAGTAATTCATCAACAGATTAAGAAATGAGGAAGCCCAAGCTTTAGGAGTTTGAATCAAATCCGATCGTTATGTTTCAAACTTCTTTCTTTGGGGTTTAGTGAAATTTTTAGGTTCAATGAGGTCTTAAATTTCCTGCATAACGGTTTGAATAGAAAAATCAGTTTCAGTTTTATTGTAATCGATTGATAAACTGGCCATCAATTTGAATGAACGATACTTGTCCATCGTAAAAATCTGCTGGATAACTTCGGGCCTCCGGGCGTCCGTTTGAGGCCCTATTTGAGTTTAATTGCTGAATAAAAGTACATAGTCTAACAATATAAGTTTGGGCTTCGAGTTAGGTAGCGGGTTCAAATTAGGAGGGTCCCCCCATTTGTTTGAATTCAGACTTGAACTCGAGGCCCGAATTTATAAATATGTAATTAATTAGGACATTTTGTTTATCTTTAGAGACGAAAAATAAATAGAGAATCATAGTCACTTTACGACACCCTTGAATAAAATAAATGAGACGAGCCACGCCAAATAAAATCGCACAAGTTGCGGGGCCCTCAATAGAAGTTTATAATAAATACTTAGATTTCGGGAGGGGCCGTTTAGCGAATTTCACGGCCTTCCCCCAAAATAATAACGCGATAGTCTCTTTAGGCGCGTGTTTAATAATCATACCTTCTTAAACTCGGGTGTGCATTTCATGCGACCCAAATCCAAATCCCAAAACGTCGAATCAAATGTGTTCAGGATTGCGGGTGCATTTCATGTGACGCGATCTTTCCAAAGACATGTTTTAAACGACGTTCAATTTTCTTTAATAATTTGAATAAAAGCGGTTAAAAGTTAAAATTGGCACATAAGTTGCAACATGTTTTAAAAATCAGATAAATAAGCCGAATACGACAGTTGAGCGACCGTGCTAGAACCACGGAACTCGGGAATGCCTAACACCTTCTCTCGGGTTAACAGAATTCCTTACTTGGATTTTTGGTTCGCGGACTGTTAACATAGTCATTCTTTTCCTCGATTCGGGATTAAAATCGGTGACTTGGGACACCATAAATCTCCGAAGTGGAGACTCTGAATAAATCAAACTAATCCCGTTTCGATTGTCCTTAAATTGGAAAAACTCCCCCTACGCCCCTGCGGGTGCGGGTAAAAAGGAGGTATGACAAGGGGCATAAAAGGGAACAAAAGCTAAAAGATTGTTTTACACCAATAGGAGAGTCCTATGCAAGCTTATTTGAGAAGTTAAAACAACATGACATGATTACACCCATTCCTCCAAATCAGGTGGACCGACGTGCAAGAAGCTTTGACCCATCTAAATGATGTGAATACCACTCCAATGCTCGGGGGCACAATATGGAAAGTTGTCGGGATTTGAAGAGAGAAATAGAAAGAATGATTCAGGAAGGAGTGATTGTGATCGACAACAGTAATAAAAAGCATGTGAATCCTCTTGGGATATTGAATTAAGCTGAAGATACTGAAGCAGATAGTGGTCTTGGCAGTATTGGTACGAAGCTCAGTGGCTAAAAGGCCGTGCTTGGTAATTGGGAAGACACTCCATTCCTTAGTTAGCCGGAGTAGAGCTTTGATGGTTTATTTTGATTGTCATTTTCGTTGTCCGGGTTATTTTTAGGGTTGTGATCCGGATATTGTCTTGTGTCAAACCCTCCCCCCCTTTCATTTCTTGTCTAACTTGTCTTGTTTAGTTTTGTCTAAGTTTGTTTCAGGTTTGTTCCAAGGTTATACCCTGGTTTGTTTTGCTTGTTTTGTTGTTCGAATCATTTCACCATTAGTCTAATACGAATTCCGGTCTTTTATTATTTCCAATCATATCCTTTGTTTAGTTCTTTTATCCCTTTTGTTGTGTCTTTTGTTCAAATGCTGATTCTAGTGACATGACATGCTTGCATAGTTCTAGGCTTAAATCTTAAAAGTTAATCATGAAGCAATTGGGAGATGATCAGGGCACTTGAGGGAAATAAGAACAGATTTGGACATGTTGAGATCATTTGAAGCCCGAACCATGTGAAACTGGTTCTGATATAACATAAAGAAACCTTATGTTTCATGCCGCATCAGTTTGAAATTAAAGACAAGTTTGCCCAAATTAGCAAGGGTCGTTCGCGATAATGAAAATGGGAGTGTTTTCCAATACTGCTGTAAAATTAACAAATGGAAAAGGCAAATGTGTAGATATGGTTATCAAGTCTGGCACAATCTAAAGGTGTTACGAGTGTCTGTTTAATTGTGTTGTTTGTACTTGGCATGTTTTGAAGATTGGAATGACGAAGGCATTTTGTTATGCTATCTAAACACTTTATCCTTCGTTAACCCTTTGAGCCTTATTTATTTTCTTTCATACCCCTCTTTCGGAATCAGTAGCAAAGATTAGAAACACAAACATGGAAGATAAAGAAAAAGAAAAAAAAAGAGAAAACAACAAAAACAAAAAGAAAAGAAAGAGATAAAGAAAAAGAAAAAGAAAAGAAAAAAGAAAAGGAAAACTAGAACAACAAGGAATTTGGAACTACGTTTGACCCGATTCCTCAAAGAGGATACATAGGCGCTTCATGGCTCGGTGATAGTGTAACAAAAAATTAAAAAAAATCCCCAAGCAAGAAACTGGGGCAGAAGTTATGTTTGTTGTAAAGAAATCTAGTTCCGAAGGTTGTAAATTTTGAACCCAAGTTATTTTGTTTTTGAGCCTTTAAATACCCTTTCTTTCTAGCCTATCCAAAATCCCACATTGTGGTCTACAGAAAGACCTTCTGATCAGTCTGCAAAAGATGCCAAGTCAGACAAATGAAAGAGTCTTATCGGTGAGCATATCACTCCGACCCCCAACAGAAAAGACTCCGGTCCCCTGCAGAAAAGAAATAAAAAAGAGAGTCTTATCGGTGACACCCCAATCCCCGGCTGAAAGGTAATACGAATGAGAGAGTCTTATTGGTGAAAACCTTCACGGGCACATTGAGGCGACTGTGAGTGTGAGCACGTGATTTTTGCCCTATATGAGAATCACTCCCAAAAATTCAAAAGTAAAATAATTTTGTTTGTTTACAATTATTGCGAATTTTGTGTTATTTTTCGTGAATTGTTTACAGTTGTCTGTGCATGTTTATTTGTCGAAATAATGAAAAATACAAAAATATGTCGCATTTGCATTTTTAGGACTTAACCTTACAATTAGGAGTAATCAAGTTTGTTCTACAAAAAATCGAAAAATCACAAAAATATGTACTTTGCATTTTCGGCGTTTAATGTCCAAATTGTGTGAGCTTACTTTTAATCGGTATTTAATATTGTGTGATAATTATTATTAGGAGTTAATTAGCATTTTAGTTAACTTTTGATTTTATCATTTAAGTTAGAATTTTGGTTTTATTAATTAGAAATTAAGGAAATGAAAATAAAGAGAAAAACCGGACTAGGCCGTCTAAATTTGACCAAATCCAGGCCCAAAACATTTGCCTAACCCGGTCCAATTGGCCAGGCCTCTCAGACATTCCAAAATGGCGTTGTAACGGTCACGTCCTTTCTGAGCCGTTGGATCTCGCATATCCAACGGTCGAGACCCATCTCCCTTACCCGTTACATAACCCGACCCGTTCCACCCAAAGACCAACCTGGTCTCATTTAACCAAACGACGCAGTTTTCCTTAAGTGAGAGATCCAGGCCATTGATCTTGATTGATCTAACGGCCATGATCAAAAGACCACCCCGGTATATATATTTTCCCCAACAACCCAACCCCCCTAATCTAAACTCCCCCTCTTCGTCTCCCAAACCTCAGAGATGAGCTCGTCTCCCTCCACCTCACTCCGCCGCTGACTGCCCGCCGGAAATTGCCCATGGCGGCGGTCAGTCACCAAAGACCTCCAAAACTACACCACTTCTTCACCGTAACCTCCTCATCTCCAATCCACTACCAGTTTCCTTCGAATCCCAACGAGTCCCTTCGAATAATCAATCGAAGATCAGTCCAAAAACCCTAGCCTATCTGTTTGACACCAAGTTAAGACCATACACCACTAGGCCTCCCTCACTACTAAAACGACCTTGGTTTCCCTCGAATCCCAATCCCCCTCGTCGAATATCGATTTTAAGCCCAAGAACCCTAGCGCCGCCACAAGATTCCCTGGTGGCGGCGCCAACCCTAAACCTTCTCAAAGTTATACCATTTGACCACCAGACCACCCTCATCCTGAATCTCAAGGCAAAACCCTTCAAACTCCACCAGGTCTTCATGCATTAGACCTAGGGTCCTTCTGTACAAATTTCTAGGATCAGTTTGTTCGAATGGATCTTTAAATGGTGCTACGGGTTTGCTCTGGACAAGGACAAATACGTGACACCATTTGAAGCCCCCATTCGAAGTCGAGCAAGCTTTGGCTGTTAAGATTGAGCTTTAAAGTCAGTAAGTCCCTTATCGATTTTGTGATTTCCTTTGTTCTCTTAAATTTTGGTTCCTTTCAATGGCTAGTCAATCCTGTTTTTATTTCCTGTGTTAGCTCGTTTTTGGTTGGTTTGAGCTCTATCTGATTGTTCATCTCTATTTTTGTTATTAAGTGTTCACATGTCAATTTAGTAAATCCAAAGCAGTAAGCTAGTAGTTTAATCGGATTTTGTGGTAATTTCGATTCAAGTTGTGTATGTCTGTTCTTCCTCTGATAAGAATAATTCGATAGGTTGATTAGTTTCTCTTATAGTTTGATTTTGTGTGTATTGTTTGATCCCCTGCTCTTTGTTGATTCATCATACTGTTGGTTCCCTGCTCGTTCATTTTGTCCGAGTTGATCATGATTGGTTCCCAATATGATTAGCTCATTCCCTCTGCTTTGATGCCAACTGATTTTGAGTAGGGAATTGGTTATAGCTGCAGATTGAAAGTAATTGGGTTAGATAGGACAGTAATTTCATGAACATCAGGGGGAAATTTGGGAAGTTCAAAACTTAAAGGGCTAATTTGAGTGGTCCGTCCGTATAATGCTTAAACTAATGCTTTGTTTAGCAATAGTGGGAAACAAAACATAGTAACATGGGAGGGTTAATAGAAATGATTAAACAATAAGCACCCATAACTTTGAATTAAAAATGAATTAGACATATAGTAGTGGGGTTGAGGGAATATCGGGCAGAATGTTTTCCTAATAGTTTAAGTGCTCCTAGGAGCTGGAGATAATAAGGTTCTTTGGTTATAAATAGAGGGGGAGGCAGTCAGTTTAAGGGGTCTTCTTTTGTGGTCGAAAAAAAAATCAGTGGTAACAATAGAGAGAATTTACTCACTTTTAGGACTGGACATTCTGAGTCCCTAGGGAAATAAGGAAAACTTCTTCAGATTCTGAGAGCTAAAAACACTGAAGGAAAATCAAAAACTGAGAGTAAGACAGGCTAAAAATACATACAGATACTCTATGGCTTGACTGTTACATTGAGTTGAGATTTCAGATAGCATTTTGAAGGCTAGGCATTCAGTTTTTTTGAGTTCGTTACTGTTTTATTGGGGTTCAAAGTGTTCCTTGTCTGATTTTAAAAAGTTTGGGGGTTCAATTAGTTGCTGGTTATCACTGTGGAATGTGTTCCTATTTGTGTGTTGGTATTGCTGTTGGTTTACAACTGGTGCTGGGTCACTTCTGGACTATTATTTAGCTTAAATTAGTGGCTGGTTGTTTGCTGTTGTTGCTGTTATTGCCGCTGCTGATTAACCCTTCCTTTCTTCTTGTATTTCCACTTCCAGGTACCCACTTTGATACTATGTTGATGTAGCTTTACCTATGGATAGAATGAAATGAAAAATGAAGCAAAATTTCTGTTGAGGAACTGTACTTTAAATAGTTTAGTTATGTTTTAAATAGCACTCTTATGATGTGATTAAGTTGTTCTTTATATTCAAGCTAGGACTGTTTTTTTGGAGTTATAGTAAACTGTTGGGCTCTTAAACTGGAAATTATTCCTTGGCATTAGTTAGTTTAATCTTGTTTTCATGAATTTTTGCTAGTGAAAATAGAAGGATAGCTTAAAAACGAGCTGCGAATCAGTCCATGTAATTACAGTAGTTCATTTCTAAGTTCATGAATCACTTGAGTGTTGAGTAGTGTTAATTGGAGTTAGTAATTGAGCCGCTATTACTATTGCTAAAATCGAATCATGCTTTCAGTCCGATTCTCATTTGTAGAGATATTTAGGAACTCACTAATGGGTAAACAAATAGGATAAATCTAAGTATGTAATTAGAATTCAAATGATCACATCTTGTTAATTTGAATAGGTGAATATTTTTCCTTTTGAATACTTAGAATAACTTGAAATATAATCAGTAGATCTTTATCTTTAATTGAATATACGTGCTATTTGGTATAGAACTAGGGCTGCCAACAGCCTAATGACTTGACGCACGGTCCAGGTCAGTCCCAGTTCCTTCCTCGTTTGGTCCTGGGCCAATGCCTGGTTCATCTCAATCCAATAACAATTAATTAGGACCTTTGTTTTATTTTTAGAGACAAAAATAAATAGAAAATCATAGTCATTTTAAGATATCCTTTTAAATAAAATATGAGACGAGCCTCATCGAATAAAACAAATAAATTACGGTACCCTCATAAAAGTATATATTAAAAATACTTAGACTTCGGGATGTGCCGTTTAGCGAATTGCACGGCCTTCCCCAAAATAATAACGCGTTAGACTCTTTAGGCGCGTATTTTAATAATTTTTACCTTCTTAAACTCGGGTGCACATTTATGTGACCCAAATCCAAATCTCAACGGAGTCGAAATATGTCAATAACCACTGGTACATTGATGTGACGTGGCTTGAGATGTGTTTTCACAATGTTGCAATTCTTATAAAATAATAATAATCAAAAGCGGTTAAAAGGTAAAAATTCACATAGGTTTGAGCATGTACTAAAATCAGATAATTAAGCCAAATATAACAGTTAAGCGACCGTGCTAGAACCACGGAACTCGGGAATGCCTAACACCTTCTCCCAGGTTAACAGAATTCCTTATCCAGATTTTTGATTCGTAGACTGTAATACGGAGTCAATTTTTTCCTCGATTCGGGATTCAAACCGGTGACTTGTGACACCATAAATCTCTCAAGTGGAGACTCCAACTCTTAATAATTAATCCCGTTTCGATTGTCTTTTAATTGGAAAAACCCCCTTTATTACACCCTTCGCGGGGTGCGGTAGCGTAAAAAGGAGGTGTGACAGCTGTGGCGACTCCACTGGGGAATGAAGAACCCGGAATTTTTTTTCAAGGTTCAAGAATTCAAGCTTAGAATAATTGTTGTATTTGGCTTTATTTATTATCTGATTTTATTATATGATTGGGCTTAAATATGCAAAATGATGCTTTTTACCGCTTTGATATTATTTGAACTGTATATATTAACTGTGCCGAAACCTTCTCTTCTTACCTCCGAGGAGTGCACGCTGGTCGTGACTTCTTTCTGTTAGTGTCATATCCCAAAATAGAACGAGGATTCGGAGGAGTTGCAAAGCCAGATGATCTTTTGGTTACCGATAAGCAGTTCCCATCCTCGGCTCGAGTTGTCCGCTTGGGTAAGCCAGGTCTAGAACAAACACCCAGGATAAACCTAGTATAACAAAACCTCATGCCAGATCCCTAGTAGGAACGCTTATTTGCATCATGTTGCATTCGGCTTAGGGGACTCAATACAGGGGTTGGGTCCGTCTAGGACAAGCAACCTGAGACCATATTGATGCATCCTATGTGCTACATGTTGCATTTATTCGGGGGTAAAATGGTCATTTAGGTTCATTTGTGGTGTTATTTTAATCAAAAGCATGGGTTAAGCATGATATTATGTTAATCAAAAGCATGGGGAGCAATTGTGGAATCCAAGAAGTCTTGGAATTCCCTATGTCCCCCATGCTACATTTTTGGACAAATACACATGGGGAACAATTGTGGAATCCAAGAAGTCTTGGAATTCCCTATGTCCCCCATGCTACATTATTTTTTTTCAAAAAATAAAATAAAAAGGGAAAAAGAAAATTAAAAAAAAAGAGTTTGCATGTTTCATCCATTTTCAAGAAAAAAAAAACAAAAAACATATGTTTCCCTAAATTAGTAGTTCTTTTGTTAATCCTTGCCCGTATCCAATCGCCCGAACTACGCTGGTTTGATTCTCACAGGGTGTGAGATACGTAGGCAACCCTCATCGGGTCCAACCTCCCCTTTTGCAAAAATAACCAAAAAATGTTAAAATTTTAATTTTCGTCAAAATTAAGTCAAGTGATGTCGTCTTGTCAAATAGAGCCGAATGTTCCCGAAAGGGACGACAGAAGGCTGACTTTGCACAAACGGCAACTTTTGGTCATTTTTGTATTTTTGACCGGTTGACCCACACAGCCTTAGAATCTTCGTCCTCGAGGCGCTGAAAGGTCGTGTTTGCAAATGTCGGGTTTTATTTTGAAAAAAAAAGTCTTAAGTAAGTCGGGTGATGCTGTTTTGTCAAAAATAGCCAAATGTTCCCGAAAGGGGGCGCCGGAAGGCTAACATTGCATAAACGGCCACTTTGGTCATCTTTTGGTTTTTGACCGGTTAACTCACACAGCCTTAAAATCTTCGTCACCGAAGTGCTGAAAGGTCGTGTTTGCAAAACCAAGTCTTTTACTTTAATTTAAAAAAAAAACAAGAAAAAGAGTCAGTGGGCAGGTGAATGCCGTTGTGATTATTGGTCAAAATTCGACTGTATATTGAACCGTTCTAAGCCGAGATAGCCTTAGAGTATATTTCAGTTGTGTAAAGTTTGTTTTCGTAAAAGAACAGACAAGTTTGTAAAATAATCCTTCCCGGCCTCAAAATTAATGTGAAATTGAGAAGGGGCCACGTTTGCAAAAAGTAGCCATTTGGCTAAAATTGACATATAGGGGACGGAATTTGCAGTCTGTTTTTTTTAATTTGTATTTCTTTTGACTAGAGTATGTGGTGTGTTTGATGTTCGAGTCTATAGCTCGTATATTTGTCAAAGTCTGTTAAGTATGGTCAGCTTTTAAACTTGTGTTATCAAGTTTGTTTTATTATAAAAATTAAAAAAAAATATTTTGTTGTTATTTACCGTGTATCTGCCAGAACTACGCACGATCTGATTCATGCAGGGTCATGATACGTAGGCAATCCACATAAGATTCGACCACCGCCACTAAAAAGAAAAGAAAAAAAATATATATAGAAAAACAAAAAGAAAAAACAAAGAGAATAAAGGAAAGCTTGGGAAGCACAGATACAAGAAGCCGGAATGACGCACG
The DNA here is from genome assembly GCA_026770625.1 of Nicotiana glauca. NCBI lineage: Eukaryota > Viridiplantae > Streptophyta > Magnoliopsida > Solanales > Solanaceae > Nicotiana > Nicotiana glauca. The sequence continues at coordinate 181,133 of MU671152.1, read as the reverse complement.
TAACTGAAGCAAATGCATGATAGAAAGGTTTAACTGCTTAGGTGCATTGCATCCCTGATGTGCGTTTACCTATCTGTCAAATGCCCTAAGGCTAACGTGATGACTTCATATTGTTGTGTTCATATCCAGAAAGGTGGTTGGTTGTGGTTTCAAAGTGATAACTCTTCCCTGCAACACAAAAGCAAAAAAAAAAAAGCAATGGCAGAGAACAACAAAAGTGAGCGGATTGGTTCTGATGCCCGGAAACATCTGGTTGAACAGAACAACAGGTTGGCAGAAAAAGTGAAAATATTAAGATAGCATGTGGCAAACATGTATCAGGCATAGGTGGTTGGGAAGGCACCCATACCGCCATCGCTTGGTTTCCCTGATGATGTCCTTACCCGAACTTCGGCATCCCTCGATCACCCTAGTAGTTCCGTCACTCTTCCTCCAAGTTCTGAGAAGTTGGGTACACTCCCTGACGTCTGCCTGCTCGCAAGAATTAAAGTACCAAAGTTCAAGGAACACGAAGATCTGGTCGTCCATCCGAGGGAGTACTGCAAGGAAATGGGGAATGTTGGCGAGAAAGACGATTTGTTATTGGCATACTTCAAAGCTTGACTGTGGCAGCTTTGGAATGGTATGATCGTCAAGATGTCAGTAAGTGGAATACATGGGATGACATGGCTGAAGACTTTGTGCGACACTTCCAGAACAATACAGACAGCGTCTCGGACATGGGATGACATGGCTCAAGACTTTGTGCGACACTTCCAGAACAATACAGACATCGTCTCGGACCACTTAGAATTCAAATGATCACATCTTATTAATTTGAATAGGTGAATATTTTTCCTTTTGAATACTTAGAATAAGTTGAAATAAAATCAGCAGATCTTTGTCTTTAATTGAATCTACGTGCTATTTGGTTTAGAAATAGGGCTGCCAATAGCCTAATGACTTGACGCACGACCCAGGTCAGTCCCAGTTCCTTCCTCGTTTGGGCCTGGGCCAATGCCTGGTTCATCTTAATCCAATAATAATTAATTAGGACCTTTGTTTTTATTTTTAGAGAAAAAAATAAATAGAAAATCATAGTCGTTTTAAGATATCCTTTTAAATAAAATACGAGACGAGCCTCGTCGAATAAAATGCACAAATTACAGGGCCCTCATAAAAGTATATATTAAAAATACTTAGACTTCGGGATGGGCCGTTTAGCGAATTGCACGGCCTTCCCCAAAATAATAACGTGTTAGACTCTTTATGCGCGTATTTTAATAATTTTTACCTTCTTAAACTCGGGTGCACATTTATGTGACCCAAATCCAAATCTCAACAGAGTCGAAATATGTCAATAACCACGGGTACATTGATGTGACGTGGTTTGAGATGTGTTTTCACAACGTTGCAATTCTTATAAAATAATAATAATCAAAAGGGGTTAAAAGGTAAAAATTCACATAGGTTTGAGCATGTACTAAAATCAGATAATTAAGCCAAATATAACAGTTAAGCGACCGTGCTAGAACCAAGGAACTCGGGAATGCCTAACACCTTCTCCTGGGTTAATAGAATTCCTTTTCCGGATTTCTGATTCGTAGACTGTAATACGAAGTCAATTTTTTCCTCGATTCGGGATTCAAACCGGTGACTTGGGACACCATAAATCTCTCAAGTGGCGACTCCAACTCTTAATAATAAATCCCGTTTCGATTGTCCTTTAATTGGAAAAACTCCCTTTATTACACTCTTCACGAGGTGCGGTAGCGTAAAAAGGAGGTGTGACAGTGAGTTGAGAGAAAAGCCAAAATGAGAGAGGCTTGATAGTGAAAACCCTTCGGGCTCTACAAGTCGAATAAAGATTGAGAATCAGATGGGAAATCACCAGACGAAGATTATGAAAGACGATTAACGACGGAGGATAGGCCACATGTGCATGTCATGACCATTAGAGTTGGTATCCGCGTTTGGTAGGTTTTTAATTTATAGTTTTTCTTGCTAGGAGTCTTCTCTTTCTTTTATCTTTTATTCTGTTCATTTTTATCGTTCTCCTTTCGTCGAAAAATCCCCAACAGAGTCTGTTTGGTCAAGACAAGTGAGAAATGACTTCAAAATTTGCCATCAGCTTTCCAATTATGCAAGACGGGATCTGATTAGAACATCCAAGTGGTATAAGTTAGGAAGGAATAAGCGTAAGGCCAGTGTCAAGAAGGACATTCCCCAGCAAGAGGAGATTGACAAAGGGATGGACCAGTGTCAAGAAGGATGAAACTTGTGTTCAGAAAAAGCAAAAGCCAGTGTTATCCCCAGCAATTTTCGGAGGAATGAAACACAAGTTCTGAAGAAAGTTTTGAAGGCAAATAAGTAATTTCCCTAGCAGTGTTATCCCCAGTAGTTAAGTAAATAATTACCCAGCAGGTGAATAAATAATTCCCCAGTAGTGTTATCCCTAGCAGTTTTGAAGGAGGAAGACAATACAAGTTTTGAGGGAAGCAATTCTAAAGAAAGATAATTCAAGTGAGAAAGAAAATGGTTCAGGACGCAGGGGGAACAATGACAACACGAGTGCAATTTTAAAGTTGTTGAAGTCGGGAGCCCGCCCGTAGAACGGAGGCGTTACCTTTTAAAGTTGTTGAAGTCGGGAGCCCGCCCGTAGAATGGTGGCGTTACCTTTTTAAGTTGTTGAAGTCGGGTACCCACTTGAGGAAAAGAAGAAAGATAATTCCCCGGCAGTTTTATCCCCAACAGTGTTATCCCCATTAGTGTTATTCCCAAAAAAGAAAAAAAAAAGAGCAAAAAAAAGAGAAAAAAAGGGCCAGTGTCATCCCCAGCAGTTTTCTGAGGAATGAAACACCAGCTTTAAGGGAAGTAGTCTTTGAAGGAGGAAGATAACATATTTTGAAAAAGTGTTATCCCCAGCAGTTTGCAGAAGAATGAAACACCAGTTTTAAGGGAAGTAGTTTTGAAGGAGGAAGTCATCCCCAATGAGAAGGTCACAACCGACCACCCTTTTAAAACTGACAAATTTTTCTTTGTATGTAACAGGAACAAAGCTAGGCTTGCCATGGTGCAAAAATCTTAGTCTGTTGAAACTTTCACCTAAGATGAAAATCTTAGTTTGATGAGTTTTTTACCTAGGATAAAAATCTTAGTCTATTGAAACTTTCACCTAAGATAAAAATCTTAGTCTGATGAATCTTTCACCTAAGATAAAAATCTTAGTCTGTCGAATCTTTCACCTAAGATAAAAATCATAGTTTGATGAATTTTTCACCTAAGATAAAGATAAAAATCATAGTCTGATGAATCTTTCTCGTAAGAATAACAAGAAATGGAAAGTAACAGTTGGAAATAAGATAACAAGAAATGGGAAGCAACCGTTGGAAGTAAGAAATCAGAAGGAAAGCGAGAGTTGGAAGATTCCAAGCAACAATTGGGAAGATTTGGACAAAATAAAAAAAGTAGGAAGTATTAGTTGGAAAGTTGCAGATGAAATTACAAGGCATCAGTAGAAGTTTTTAGATAAAACAACAAGAAGTGGGAAGCAACAATTGGAAGATTTCAAGTAAGATCACACAAAAATGGACCTAGTTTGATGAATTATCTCCTAGAGTCAAAATCTTAGTCTGTTGAAACTTTCACCTAAGATGAAAATCTTAGTCTGATGAATTTTTCACCTAAGATAAAGACAAAATCTTAGTCTGTTGAAACATTCACCTAAGATAAAAATCTTAGTCTAATGAATTTTTCACCTAAGATAAAGATAAAATCTTAGTCTGTTGATACTTTTACCTAAGATGAAAATCTTAGTCTGATGAATTTTTCACCTAAGATAAAGGTAAAATCTTAGTCTGTTAAAACTTTCACCTAAGATAAAAATCTTAGTCTGATGAATTTTTCACCTAAGATACCAAAAGGCATTTTATTTTCCAAAGTTGTTGTTGAAGTCGGGAGCCCGCCCGTAGAACGAGAGGCATTACCTTTTTAAGTTGCTGATGTTGGGAGCCCACCCGTAGAACAAAGGCGTTACCTTTTTTAAGTTGTTGAAGTCGGGAGCCCGCCCGTAGAACGGAGGCGTTACCTTTTTAAGTTGTTGAAGTCAGGAGCCCGCCCGTAGAACAGAGGCGTTACCTTTTTAAGAAGTTGAAGTCGGGAGCCCACCCGTATAACAAAGGAATACATTTTAGTCTTTACATTTTAAGTTTTGAATTCGGGAGCCCGCCCGTATAACAGAGGAATACATTTCAGTCTTTACATTTTAAGTTTTGAATTCGGGAGCCCGCCCGTATAACAGAGGAATACATTTCAGTCTATACATTTTAAGTTTTGAATTTGGGATCCCGCCCGTATAACAGAGGAATACATTTCACTCTTTACATTTCAAGTTTGAAGTCGGGAGCCCGCCCGTATAACAGAGGAATACATTTCAAGTTTTGAAGTCGGGAGCCCGCCCGTATAACAAAGGAATACATCTCAAGTCAGGAGCCCGCCTGGAGAACGGAGACGTACCCTTTTAATTCAGAAGTCAGTAACCCGTTCGGAGAACAGAGGGTTACAACAAAAATCAGAGTAATAAAATTCAAGTTCAGAAATCAGAAGGAAGGCAACAACGGTCAGAAGAAGGTAGTTCAATTTTCGAAGAAAAAATAGTTCGCGTCTCACAAGGAGGAAATAATAGTTTAAGCTTGAGGAAGCGAAGGCTACAAGTCAAGTCAAAAATAAAGAAACATCAGAGGAAACACAAGTCAACAAGACAGCAAGGCAACAAGAAGCACAAGAGCAAGCAAGACAGTGAGAGACACAGGAAGAGCAAGTTGAAGATCTAGATAAGATTTTGTAATTCATAGACTAGTTTAGTCTACCTTCTTATTTTCTTTTAGCATGGTGTAATAAGGAGGTCGGTAAGCAGTAGCAACAGCAGCAACATCAGTAACAACAAAATCACAGTTCCACGGTAGTCCCAGCTACCAAAACTTCCCGAACTACATTGACCTGATTCCCTTTTAGCCAGGGATACGTAGGAGACCTTTTGAAGCAAAGGTTCGGTCAAATATTTCAAAAAATGCTTCACACGGAGTACTCAAACGGCCAAAAATCGCTCGTATCCGCTCACTTTATCTTTGCACGAAAACTCTTCGTGTTTCCGGGCAAAGAAGGGCAGCTGTGAACACGTGATTTTTGCCCTATATGAGAATTACTCCCAAAAATTCAAAATAAAATAGTTGTGTCGTTCGCAATTTTTTTTGGATTTTGTGTTATTTTTCTCTTATTGTTTGCGTTGGTGTGGGCATGTTTATTTGTTTAAATTAATAAAAATACAAAAATAAATCGCATTTACATTTTAGGACTTAATTTTACAATTAGGAGTAATTAAGTTTGTTTTACAAAATGAAAAAATCACAAAAATATGTACTTTGCATTTTTAGCACTTAATGTCAAATTGTGTGTTAATTGTTATTAAGAGTTAACTGGTACTTTTTATAAGTTAATTTAGTTCTATAAGTTAATTTAAGATTTTTAGAATTTTTAGTTTTATTAATTATGAAATAAAAGAAAAGAAGAAAAAAGAAACAAATGGAAAAAATAAGATGAAACTCAGACAGGCCCAAGACCATACCCAAATCCCAGGCCCAAACAAATCCGGTCCGGTCCATCTCAAAGACACCCCAAACGGCGTTGTTTTGGGGAAGCCCCGATCAGGGCCGTTGATTTAAATTGATCAACGGTCCAGATTGTCCACCCTAACCCGTTACTGACCCATTACCCAAACCAACCCAACCCCGTTATCACCCAAACGACCCCGTTTCAATAACTCATTCAATTAGAACCGTTGGATCTTAATAATCCAACGACTCTGATTGAATCTCTCGTTCTAACCTACCAAATTACCTAAGACCCCCCTCCATACCAAACCCCTCATTCACCCTTCGTCTCCAACTCAGAGACGAGAACCCCTCCTCCAGAAAACCCTAGCCGCCACCCCACCCTTTCGCCTGAAACCCGGCGGCAACAATGCCGCCGACCACCCAAATAACACCCATGAACCTCTGAGCCTTCCTCAGTCCAAATCTATGAACCTTGTTCCTCGAATCGTGACAGAACTCTTCGACTCTTAGATCAAAGAATCGACCCCAAAACCCTAGGTCGCCCAATCCGCCCCAAAATCACACCCCGTAACTACCTCAACTCTCTCTTCCATGAACTGTGTTTGTTTGCCCTCGAATTGTTCTGAAAAGTCTCGAATCAAGGATTTTCAAAGCCAAGCGCAAGGTACTGTCTCTGTAGCGAATCCCATGGTGGATTCACCATTAAAAACTTGAAAGAGAAATTTAAAGAAAGAGAAAAGAAATTAAAATATAAAAGTTGTGATTTTCTTCAACATAAGTTCTACAATGAGTCTAACAGAGTATAAAAGCAAGAACTACCTAGTGGGATAACTTATGAAAATAATATAAAAAGTAGGACTAAACTATAAATACTGAAACTTCATCCTGACTTGGCACTTCTTTAATACTTTGACATCAATGTACTACTTTGGGAGCTCAAGGTACCACCATTTCGTTACATTCCATCCCCCTTATAGCAACCTTGTCCTCAAGGTTGGAATTTGGTAGCAGCGTCTTCAACTCCTGTAAAATCATCTTCTGCTTCAAATTTTTTTGTCAAGTAATCAAAAGCTAGAAACACCAGTAGAAAGCCTTGGCCTAGCATCCTCATGTCCCTGTTACTATACATGCTACATATGGCCAAACAAACGTTTCTCATCAACTTCTTATTCTTATCACTAAGGACCTTCTCATGAATATTTTTACCCAAATGATCATAAAAATCTATCAACCTTTGAACCTGACTTATAGCTTTTCCAACATCTTTACTAATTTTCCATATACTTTCTTTTCCAACCTCCTTAAAGGACAAAAATGTTTCACCGGTAAAATGCTTGCGAAAAACAATTCCGAATTCTTGCTCATGAAAGATCACTACTGTAAAAATCTTCCATAGCATATTTTACTCCAATTTGGACATAATCATAATGAGATCTATCATGTGCCCTGTGAATATCTCGAAATCCACAAAAATATGGTAAAAAATAGTAGGGTAGTTAATACTCTAATAATGAACTCTACAGGAATCATCACTCCCTTCACTTCCTTAACCACTACACCTGTCATATTTTGAAGTATGAACAACAGTATAAATCTTCTAACAACATTCACTGTTCCAGTAATTGTGCTACCAAAAGGATAAAACCCCAATGTAGTTTCCTTTCTCCTCTCAACAAGACCATAAGTAGACGAGGTAGCCACACCCGTATCATTATTTGCCACGAAGATCTTCTCTGATGCCTTCCACGTTCCATTAACTGATACCAAATGAAACTAAAGAACCACAATCAAAATAAACAACCAACCCACTCTGTGTCTGTCATAGTGCAGTAAACTTAAGAGCCCAACTAACTGAATGACAAACACAACCATTACTATTTCATTGCTCCTTTTTGGATGACCCACAATATCTATTGTATAGTAGTTCCTTGGCACTGATAGCATAGTGTCTGGATTGCACCACCATGTCTCGGGTTTGTACCATAACCTTGAATAAAGTGATTCCCTTGATAGTAATGGAAACATCATCTCGGTCCATTCAATTTCAATGGAGAACAATGCCATAACAGTAAATGAATTAGGAACATGGAAAAGTTCACCCACCAACTTCTTACACCATTGCTCAACCATGGAACTTCCTATTCCCTCCACTGATAATAAAGCCTCATATCTCAAATAGCTCAACAGTGACATGGATAATGCATTCCCAATGCCCTTAATCCAATCAGACATTTGTGATACAGACCACAATAAAGTGACACAAGAACATATCTGTAGCTCCTATTACAACACAATGAGGGAGTTACCAGAATAAGCTAAGAGCATTTGAGCCTTCAAATTGTTTACGCATAAAGACAAGTTCCAACTCCCATTTTTCTACAGATACTCTACTTGGCTGAGTACCTATTACTCCACTATCATCAGTGATAAGCATCAATATCCTATACTTCAGAAGAGGATAAAATGTTAGTGCGCAAAAGACCAATGAACAAACATTGCAATATTCCCTTATTTTGTAATATTTCGTCAAGACTTCAAATAAGTATTGATCCTTTTCTATCCACCTTTTCTTACTGCAATCCATAAAGGCCCTAACAAATGCAATCTTATTAACCAACACCTTAGCCTTAGTGATTGTGGTTTTTGAACTATATTCAGATCCCATAAATACAGTGTTAATGATATGTTTATCAAATTCTTTGCTAACTGTTTGGAACTGATAGTCAGTGTAATGGCCAATTAGAAAGGCATTTGTTGTTACCTGCTCATTGCCCTTTGCAATTTCTTTTATAAGAAGCTGCCACATTGAACCAACTATAGTAGCAGTGGAGGAACTATAAGCATCTCTAGAAAACGGAAGCAAGAAACCATATGCACCACTTCTTAGATAATCCCATAACGAACAAGCAAGTCTCAACATCGTAGGAGCTATTACACCAGCTCCTGAATCTCCCAAAGCATGAAAACCAACATCAGGAAGTTCGCACTTGATATCACCATTGAGAGCCATGAAACATTTTAATAGAAAACTTCCCTTGAAATGACTTGCAAGAAAATTTGGTTGGCCTTCAGTGCATAGAAAATCAACAGATGATGTTCCACCACCTCTTATCCAACCACAAATATCCACAAAAATTCCGGACCAGAAACAAAGTAAGGCACTGAAGAAAAGAAACACGGGATTGCTCGAAGTACCATAAAATAGTGACTCTCGATACTGTTGAGTGCAAACAATCAATCGTGTATTCAACATTCCAAGATTTCTATAATGACGATAAAGATCTTCAACCATACAGAAATTGGAATGCCAAGAAAACAAGGAATACTCCATAATTTTGGATAAATCATGGCTGGTGTTCGCGCACAAAACCTGCAGCAACTGACCTAACTCAAGTAAAGTAAAATTCCCATCATTGTTCACATCAAAATTCTTTAAGGCATCTCCCACGGATAACTTTACAACTTCAAGTACCCTATTTCCGGTATTTCTAACATCCTTCTTTCTTCTGGTTGCCCAAAAACTCAGCCTATAGTTTAGCTTCATCCCTTTGAGGACATTCATCAAACACCTTGCATAACTTGTTTTCAGAAACTTCAGCACCTTCATTTTCTAGTGCTGATGGCTTTTCCTCACCTTCCTTATCTTGTTTCAAAGAATTTTGGTCTTCAATGGTAAAGACAAGCACGTAGTTGGTGGAGAATGGAATCACATGACTTACATCGCAAATTTTGATCTCATTAGGGCTAATTTCCAGAGTTTCATTTGTGCGAGAACTTTCATCAAACATCTGGTCTTCCTCTTGTTTTTTCTCCTCCATATCTTCATCCTTAACTTTCAGGAAACTAGTAGTGGCATTCGACAATGCCAACGGCTGTTGCAATTTGTCAAACACCTGATCTCTGTTGTTTTCTGTATGTTCCATTACCGAATCTCCATCTTTCATTGGAGGGTGACCAGTCTCTAAATAATCATAACCCATTTTGATTACACCTATTGAGTCTAGAGGTGCTTCAAGTGATTGAAAATCGGTCTGTGAGCAATTAGTCTCCATATACTTAGCACCTAAGTTCAGTAAGCTATCTAACCCAACGGCAGTCATCGACACCACCGAACCATAATAGAATTGAACGAAATAGAAACCCAAATTATTTTTGTCAATCTGATAAGCATAAGGAACCTGGTAAGAGTAAACACTTGTGGGTGAATAGAGATAATTCAACCCTCTATCAGTTGGGTTAGTGAATCCACCAGTCAAATTACCATAGGAATCTCGATAGAAACTTGGATTAGTACCAGGATACTGATTTTATGCATAAGAGTTGCCAGAAACCCGCTGCTCACTCTCCGACCTTTGAAAGTTATACTGATTTTGTGAACTATGGAAGGTTCGGAAACGACTTTGATACCATTCTTCAATATATTGCAATCTTTTGTTGGATCTGTCCATAAAAGCTTGAATTTGTTGCTCCAACTGATTTGAACCTCCACTGGACTCTGTCATTAACACCGATGAATAGCCGAGAATCATTGGCTGTGATACCAATTTTTTCGAATCCCATGGTGGATTCGCCATTGAAAACTTGAAAGAGAAATTTAAAGAAAGAGAAAAGAAATTAAAAGATAAAAGTTGTGATTTTCTTCAACATAAGTTCTACAATGAGTCTAACAGAGTATAAAAGCAAGAACTACCTAGTGGGGTAACTTATGAAAATAATATAAAAAGTAGGACTAAACTATAAATACTGAAACTTCATCCTGACTTGGCACTTCTTTAATACTTTGACATCAATGTACTACTTTGGGAGCTCAAGGTACCACCATTTCGTTACATTCTCAGGATTTGAGGTCAAATCGACCCTAGTTGAGTGTTCTTGTTCAAGAACACTCGACTGGGGTCCGTATTGGCCCCAAGTCCAGAAGATTTTGAAGGTTCGAGCCCTGACCTTGAAAAGGTAGGTTTCCGTTTTCTTTTGCTTTTCTTTCTGATTTGTTTCGTTCATTAGATTCGTCTTCTACCCCTTTCTTATTTTGTTTAGAATCGAATGTTCTTGTGTTTACTATGGATTTTATTCTTTCTTTTATTTTGTTTGAATGATTCAAACTAGTCAGTAGCAGTAAGTCTTGTATAAAACTGTGGCTACTCCCATGTATAAAACGGTGGTATGTCTTGTCGAAATAGTCAAATTACTATTAGTTCCAAGTGTTTCATCTGTGTCGTAACTTTGCATATGAATTCAATATTTTCTTTCAATGTATTTACAGTGTTCCTTGTTCGTATTTAGGTTTAATGTGGAATTGTGTTAGTTTATTCCCTGAATCGTTGTATCCTTCATCTTGTTGTAATGCTGCTTGATCTGGTTTGAATTCAATTGTTGTTTGAGTTTGCTGAGTTAAATAACAATGTTTGGGGTCTGATATGAATTGAACTTGAGGTCACATTCAGCCTTAGTTTATTCAGTTGTTATGGTTCCCCCTTAAGAGAATTGGTTATAGCTGAGTTTTGGTACAAATTAAAAGGGATGGGGTTAGGATAGGAAACACAGGGCATCAGGGGGGTAATTTGGGAATTGAAAATTGGAAGAATTGGTTAATCTGAGTGTTCTGTCCACTAAGCACTAATGTACCATTAAAATATTGTATTTGTTTAATAAAAGTGGGGAACAAGACATAATAGTATTAAACAAATAGGCACCCATAACCCTAATGGAATTAAAAATGAATTAGACATATAGTAGTGGGATTCAGGGAATTTCATGGGCAAAAAATGGTTTTAATAATGGTTTTAAGAGCTGTGAAGGTGCCCGTTTTGGGTATAAAATGAGAGAGGTTTGGACAGAATAAGGGGACTGGTTTTAAGAGATAGAGAGCAGTTCCGGGAGAGCATTTTCTTCAAAGCTTTTAATCAGTCTTCGGTTGGATTTTGAAATCAGTTTCAGAGGTCAAACTTAAAAGAATATTAGAAGTTAGAAAGGAAGCAATCGGTTTTCTTGGGTTCTTTTTTTGATCTTGAAAATCAGGCTTCTGGGGAGATTCTTAGAATTTAGGAGGGATATAGACGGATACACACAGAAATACAGAGAGTTTTTCAGACTTGGGGTGAAAACAGAAGTCTTAAAAAAAAACAGTTCTGAGGTAGCCTTGGATCAGTTTCTGAGAACTAGGACTCATAAAGAGAGTTTGAGAGAATGCTTTAGACAATTAGCTCACACTGTTACATTGATTTTAAGAGCAGAAATAGTTCAAATCTCTCTATTTCTATTCTGTGCTTGGGTGTTCAGGGCATTTGAAGATATTTGGTGATTTACTTGAGGGTGCTGGGTATTATCTGGTTGTTGAAAGATGTCCTATGACTGCCTAGTCTAGTTTCTAGCAGATTCAGTATTTTGGTCAAGCTTCTTTCTTCCTGGGCATTATGGCTGTGGTTTGGTCTTGAGCTTGGCTCTGTTTGTTATTGTTAATTGTCAACCTGCTGGTGTTACTGATTGTTGATGCTATTACTGCATTGCTGTGGCTGACCTCTTCTTCTTCCATTGTAACTGATTTCCAGGTATTTCTTCCGCTCCAGTTGATGTATGAAAGACTGAAACAATCAGTTTGTGATAATTTATTGAAGAAATGAAATTTGGCCTGCGTTCATGGACATCAACTTGTTTGAGTTTTGTATAGTTTAAATGTGTCTCTACAGTAGCTATAGTGGAATTCAATGAATGGAATGCTTTATAATTTGTAACAAGTGGACTATGTAGTAATTATTCTTTCAGACTTATATCAGAAGTTGAATGCCTGATTTAGTTTTATGGATGTGAAAAATAGGATAAAAATGGTTGTAAGTTTCAGTAGTTAGCTCCAGTTAGGCTAAGTAGTTATAAAATGGGTTCAAATGGTTTTAAGTTCAATATGTTCATATGCAATTATATTAGGAAATCGAGAATCATTGAAGCGGTTAGTGTTTAGTTTTAGTTATGGCAGTTCCTAAGCATGGGTTCGTTTTCAATAATTGTAAAAGCAAGTTTAAATAGCTCTGTGTTTCATATTATTTACTTCCGTAGCCCGGTTTGAAGATTTCAACGTATAGTTTAATATAGTATAAGTTTGGGCGAGTTAGGTAGCGGGTTTCAAATTAAAGGGTTCCCCCTTTTTGTTTGAATCCGGACTTGAGCTTGAAGCCCGATTTTATAAATTTAAGTAATTAGGCTTTTTCCTTCTTTCTTTTTAGAGACAAAACAATATAGAAAAATCATAGTTTATTTTAGGGTGGACCTTTAAATACAACATGAGACGAGCCTCGCCAAATGAGAAGTATAGATTGCGGGGCCCTCAATAATTGGTTATAGTAAATACTTAGGATTCGGGATGGGCCGTTTAGCAAATTTCACGGCCTTCCCCAAAATAATAATGCGCTAGTCACTCTAAGCGTGATTTTAATAAAATTACCTCCCTAAACTCGGGTGTGCATTTCATGTGACCCAAATTCAAATCCCAAAACGTTGAATAAAATGTGTTCCGGATTGTGGGTGCATTTCATGTGACGCAATCCAAAGACATATTTTAAACGACGTTCAACTTTATTTAAAAAATATTGAATAAAAGCGGTTAAAAGCTAAAATTGGCACATAGGTTCAACATGTATTATAATCAGATAAATAAGCCGAATATGACAGTTGAGCGACCGTGGTAGAACCACGGAACTCGGGAATGCCTAACACCTTCTCCCAGGTTAACATAATTCCTTACTTAGATTTTTGGTTCACGGACTGTAATACAGAGTCATTCTTTTCCTCGATTCGGGATTCAACCAGTGACTTGGGACACCATAAATCTCCCAAGTGGGGACTCTGAATCTTAATAATAAATCCCGTTTCGATTGTTCTTTAGTTGGAAAAAACTCCCTTTATTACACCCCTCCTTCGGGGTGTGATAGGTAAAAAGGAGGTGTGACAGTGCTTACACCCAAATATATTGTAGATTTAAGTACATTGCAACGCGAAAGAGCCATCCCCCAAACGTCCAAGTTTAGAGAGAACTCAAGGTCCCAAAGCAAGGCTCATAGGAGGGGGGGGGGGCAGAACTTAGAGTCTAAGAGAGAGTGCAAGTGCATAGAGGGGAATAAGGGAAGGCCATGGCAAGCTGGTGGTCATACGCAACAATTAGGAGTGTTGGAACACCTCTAACCAGCCTGTTAGCCACATTTGTTTGGGAGTTAGGATCCATTAAGGATCAGGTCCAGACATGAGCAACAATTTGGATACTGCCATGCTTGAACCTTAACTCAAACACATAGAAGGGTATATGGGAATAGGGATTCACAACAGAAAACATGTGCAAAGAGAATAGCATAAAGATTAATCACTGAGCACGGACAGTAAAGTAAACACGATTGCAGAAGATGTAAATAAACACATTGGTATAATGGCTAAAACTAAATTAGAACATACCAGTTTCAGGGAAACAAACAGTAAAAGCAGAAGTTTTGTAAAGCCAAAATTGCAAGCAAACAGCCAGAAGAAACTTAGATGAGAATGTTAGAGTAATTGAGAGTGTCTTAAAGAGTGTTAGACTGGATGGTGTGTCAAAGTATTGAATTCGAAATGTGTCTTAAGGAGTATTCAATTATACCTTTTATAGTGCAGAAGGCAAGTAAGAAAAGGTAATATAATTGCTTTGCAATCAATCACATAAAATCTCCCTTTAGTTAAGGGATTCTGATTTCAAACGGGTAGAAGACAGTTAAGGCAAGAATTTAACTGAGATCTTTTCCAAAGTAACACAAAAAGGGTAAATACATAGGAGTTTATTTAAGGAAAAAGTCTAGTGGTACACAGTTTGTGAAAGAATAAGGAAAGGGAATCAATCAAACAACCAGTAAAATCACAATTGTAGGCCTTGTTCGAATGAACCAAGTCAGGAAAAGAGAATAAAGGGTTTTACTTGAGAAAAGTCAATAACAATCAATCAAACCTTATTAAAAGAATTTGAAATCAATCAATAATTGGCAAGAGATGTTTGATGGCAAGAACTTGAGACATTCCGCGAGTATGCTACTCATTGGAGATCAGAAGCTGCCAAGGTCAGACCAGCTTTAGAAGAAGAACAAATGAACAGGTTTTTTGTCCGAGCTCAAGACCCACAGTACTACGAAAGGTTGATGTTGATTGAAAGCCAGAAATTTTCCGACATCATCAAGCTAGGGGAGAGGATCGAAGAAGGTATTAAAAGTGGTATGGTCATAAACCTTGAAGATTTGTAGGCTACCAAAAAGTCTCTACAGTCCGGTGGCACGTCTAAGAAAAGAGACGTAAGCGCCGTGATGGTTGCACAGAGAGAAAAGTCCCCAGTCAAATACCAAAACTACCCAGTACCTCCACTCATATATCAACCTACCCCTACTTACAAATGACCTCCACCATCCACATATCAGCCTACTTCACCCAGATAATCCCAACCCGCACACGTCTACTAAGCCTACAACACCCAACAAGCCCACTATCAAGATTACCTTCCCCTCTCCAAAACTTTCCTAGACCCCAACCAAATTTCGATCGCATACCTCCCAAACGGTATACCACTATTTCCGAACCTATTGGCCATCTGTATGAAAGGCTCAAAGCTGCTGGTTATATCACCCCTATCCCTGCCATAACCCCCGGAAACCCCTCCTAATATTTCAACCCAAACAAGACGTATGCATACCAATCTGGCATGAAGGGACATACTATTGATAAGTTCCGCTCTCTGAAAGATAAGATCCAAGCTTTGATTGACAACAAGATCATCGTGGAAAATGAGCCTACTCCGAATGTCCACAATAACCCTCTACCAGACCACAAGGGTGGAGGCGTTCACATGATTGAGATAGAAGATGATTGGGACCCCAAGGGATCGGTCGGGTTAATAGCAGAAAGTGACAAGCTAAAGAAGCCAATGGTCACCCTTTACCCGATTGTGGTCCAAATTTAGCCCTCTGAATATGCCGAGGTAAACATGTACATACCACTTGATCTTGAAACACCACCCTCCGCAACGACGCCAACACCAATTGTGGTCGAGTTTGGATCCCCAAAGGAACCTGTGCCATTTGAGGTCGTTGTGTTACCGTCCAAAGAAAGGGTACCCATTCCACGAAGATGCCTTGTTGAATGTGCTGAGTGAGGCGTATATACCCAGCAATATCACAGGAGGAGAAATGGCAAACATGGTAGGTCAAATATTGGAGAGCATAAAATCACCTTCCACGAAGATGATCTGCCACCGGAGGATTGAGTCACAACAAGGCATTGCACATCATTGTGTAGTGCGAAGATTTTTTTATTGCCAGGATCCTGGTCGATGGAGGGTCCAGTCTCAATATTTGTCCGTTGGTAACACTCAGGACATTAGGAAAAGGGTTGCATGAAATCAAGGATGGGGCCATCAATGTTAAGGCTTTCAATGATTCTCAAAGGTCCACTATTGGGGAAATTAGCTTATGTTTTCAAATAGGGCCTACTTGGTTTGATGTTGATTTTCAAGTGATAGACGTACCGATGTCTTACAATCTATTGTTGGGACGACCATGGATTCATGCAACTGGGGCTGTGGCGTCAACACTACATCAAGCAGTGAAATTTGAGTGGAATCACCAGGAGGTGATCATTCATGGTGACGGTAGTAATCCCATATATAGTCGCCAGACCATTCCGGTAATATGAGGAAGAAAAAGAATAGGTGGGGAATACCACCACATTGAGCGACTCAACGCCGTCGATAAAGACAAATGGTGGGACAAAAAAATTGAAAGCATACTGAATTTGAGCGGGTATGAACCTGGCAAGGGACTTGGAAAGAATCTCTAAGGAATCACTAATCCCATCAAGCTCAAGAAGCATGGCACCACCTTCGGATTGGGATATGAGTATACCTGAAAAGAATTCAAGGAATGGTCGCCACTCTGGCGCGGTCCTTACTATCTATTGGAGCAGACCTTCCAGCCAGCCGAGGTTATCTACGGGTCAGAAGAAGAGGAAGCACTAGAAGCAATGAATAACTTGTTCCTGGAAGATGATGACATGGTTGCTGCGTTATTTTTGAGGAGGAGAGGGAGGAAGACCCTTCCATACATACTGTAAATAAAAAAGCACACTTCGACAACTGGACCGTCAGAACCACCAGAGCCCGGCGTACCTTGGGGTAGCAAGGTTGAACAAAGCACCACGCACTATTTTATTTTACTAGTTTATTTTCCTTTCGCATTTTTATTTTTCGCAAGAAAGAGATATAATGTTCAAAACACTTATAAATTTATTAAAGTATTTAAATTTTCTTATAAATCTCACTCTTATTATTTTCTCTCATTCCTTTACTCAAACGACATTACTATTACTTATCCTGGTGAACCAATGACTGTGACATGCAACGAGATAACGCAACAAACGGACATAGATTCAGAGGAAGATAATGTACCAGAAGAGATTATTAAGGAAGTTGAGAATTTCGAAAATAGGCCTATGTCCAACTTGGACGAGACTGAAATTGTTAACTTGGGAGATGCAGAAGACACCAAAGACACGCGAATCAGCGTTCACTTGTCACCGCCAAAGAAGAAATAATATACAGAGTTTCTAAGAGAGTATAAAGACACATTTGTCTGGTCATACGACGACATGACTGGTCTAAGCACATCTATTGTGGCTCACAAATTACCGACTGATCCGGCATGTCCACCAGTGAAGTAGAAGCTGAGAAAGTTCAAACCTGACATGAGTTTGAAAATCAATGAAGAGGTCACTAAGCAGGTCAAAGCTAAGGTTCTCAGGGTAGTAGAGAATCCAACATGGTTAGCCAACATTGTGCCAGTACCGTAGAAGGACGGGAAGGTTAGAGTCTGTATCGACTACCGGGATCTCAACCGGGCTAGTCCAAAGGATGACTTCCCTTTGATGAATATACACATCCCGATTGACAACTGCACCAAGCATGAGCTGCAGTCATTCGTTGATTGTTTTGCTGGATACTGCTAGAAAGGGATGGATGAAGAAGATGTTGAGAAAACGGCTTTCATTACAACGTGGAGAATGTACTTCTACAAGATGATGTCGTTTGGGTTAAAGAATGCAGGGGCCACCTACATGAGGGCCATGACCACCATTTTCCATGACATGATACACAAGGAGATCGAAGTGTATATAGATGATGTCATCATTAAGTCCAAGAAAGCCGTTGATCACATGGAAGATTTAAGGATATTCTTTAATAGACTGAGAAGGTACAACCTGAAATCGAACCCCGCAAAATGTGCATTCGGGGTTCCAGCTGGAAAATTGCTTGGGTTCATTGTGAGTCGCCGAGGGATAGAACTGAATCCATCGAAGGTCAAAACTATTCAAGAATTTCCACCGCCAAAGAACAAGAAAGAAGTAATGAGTTTCTTGGGAAGGCTTAACTACATCAGCATGTTCATAGCACAATCTAGTGTCATCTGTGAGCTAATCTTTACGATGCTGAAGAAGGACACCGCTACCAAATGGACTGACGACTACCAAAAAGCCTTCGACAGAATCAAGGATTACCTATCAACACCGCCAGTTTTGGTCCCGCCCGAGCCAGGCAGACCCCTGTTACTATACCATGCAGTAATAGATGGAGCATTTGGTTGTGTTCTGGGGCAACATGATAAAACGGGGAGAAAAGAGCAGGCCATCTATTATCTCAGCAAGAAGTTCACCCCGTACGAGGCCTGGTATTCTCTATTGGAATGCACCTATTGTGCTCTGACTTGGGTAGCTCAGAAGTTGAGGCACTATTTCTGTGCCTATACTACATATCTCATATCTAGGATGGATCCTTTGAAGTACATCTTTAAGAAGCCCATGCCCACTGGCAAGCTAGACAAGTGGCTAATCCTGCTGAGTGAATTTGACATTGTCTGCGTAACTCAGCAAGCAATCAAAGGACATGCATTGGTAGATCAACTTGTCGAGAATCCCGTGGACGAAAAATATGAACCATTAAAGACATATT
Organism: Nicotiana glauca; assembly: GCA_026770625.1. Taxonomy (NCBI): domain Eukaryota; kingdom Viridiplantae; phylum Streptophyta; class Magnoliopsida; order Solanales; family Solanaceae; genus Nicotiana; species Nicotiana glauca. The sequence goes on along the minus strand of MU671152.1, from coordinate 162,545 downwards.
TTCCAGACGAGGAGGTATCATTCATAGGAGAAGACAATGCAGATTCCTATGATGTTTGGATAATGTTTTTCGACGAAGCAGAAAATTTCAAAGGAGTCAGCATAGGAGCGGTCCTGGTGTCAGAAACCGGTCAACATTATCCAGTGTCTTCTAAACTCAGGTTTCCTTGCACTAACAATATGGCCGAGTACGTAGCTGGCATCTTAGGGCTCAAGATGGCCATTGACATGAACGTCCAAGAGTTGCTAGTGATTGGAGATTCGGATTTGCTTATACATCAGGTCCGAGAAGAATGGGAGACGAAGAACTCCAAGATACTCCCGTATTTTCATCATGTACAGGAATTGAGGAAGAGGTTCACAAAGACAGAATTTCGGCATGTTCCCAGAGTCCAGAATGAGTTCGCCGACGCATTGGCTACCCTATCATCTATGATTCAGCATCCAGATAAGAACTTCATAGATCCTATTCCAGTAAAGATTCATGATCAACGAGCTTACTGTGTTCATGTTAAGGAAGAAGAAGATGGAAAGCCTTGGTTTCACGACATCAAGGGATATTTAGACAAAGGAGAATACCCAGAACTTGCAAACACTACTCAGAAGCACACACTTCGAAGGTTGTACAATAATTTCTTTCACAGCGGAGGAATCCTATATAGGAGGACTTCTGATTTGGGATTATTAAGGTGTGTCGACGCGAAAGAAGCATCCAGGCTGCTAGAGGAAATTCATGCAGGGACCTGTGGTCCACATATGAACGGTTGCGTCTTAGGCAAGAAGATACTTCGGGCAGGTTATTTTTGGATGAACATGGAGACGGACTGCATCTAGTATGTTTGAAAGTGCCACCGCTGTCAGATCCATGTAGACATGATAAAAGTTCCTCCGAATAAGCTTAATGCAACAAGCTCTCCCTGGACATTTGCCGCCTGGGGAATGGATATTATCGGACTAATTGAACCTGCCACATCAAACGGGTACAGGTTTATCCTAGTAGCAATTGACGATTTCACCAAATGGGTTGAAGCAACATCTTATAGAGTAGTGACCAAGAAAGTGGTGGCAGACTTTGTCCGTGACCGTATCATTTGTCGATTCAGGATTCCAGAATCAATCATTACTGACAATGGCTCCCACCTCAACAGTGATTTGATGAAAGCTATGTGTGAAACCTTCAAGATCAAACACAGGAATTCCACAATTTACAGGCCTCAGATGAACGGAGATGTTGAAGCCGCCAACAAGAACATCAAGAAGATTTTGAGGAAGATGGTAGAAAAGCATAAACAGTGGCATGAGAAGTTAGCATTTGCTTTATTAGGGTACCGTACCACAGTCCGCACATCGACTGGGGCAACCCCCTAAATGTTGGTATACGGTACAGAAGCGATCATTCCCGCCGAAGTAGAAATCCCTTCCTTGAGGATCATACAAGAAGCAGAGATCGACGAGCAATTGGCTCTTATAGATGGGAAGAGAATTAATGCAGTTTGCCAGGGTCAGCTTTATCAGAATAGAATGTCCCGAGCCTTCAACAAGAGAGTCAAACCAAGATGGTTCACACCAGGGCAACTGGTGTCAAAAAATATTTTTCCACATCAAGATAATGCCAAAGGGAAGTTATCTCCTAACTGGCAAGGCCCATATATGGTTCATCGGGTTTTGACAGGAGGAGCTCTCATACTTGCAGAAACGGACGGAGAAGTTTGGCCAAAGCCGATCAATTCAGACACAGTCAAACGATACTATGTGTAACCTTTATGCTTTCCTACATGACGTAATATGAACTAGTCTGACCTGATTCCCATTTAAGAGGGGATACATAGGCAGCCTTATGGGTTCTATCACAATTCAATAAAACTTTCATTTTCCCCCGCTATTGGAAACTAGGGCAGAATTTAGAGGAAGACCCTCAAAATTCCGAAGTAGGTTTCAACCATTTATCATACGCAGCCGTTAGAAGCAGCAACCCAGTAAACTGGGGCAGAATTTTGAGGAGGACCCTCAAAATTCCGGAGCGAGAGAGGTTGCAATGTCTTGAATCGCGTCACAATTGTCGGTTCATCTAAAAACTATTTCTCAAACATATACTCATGTCATATTTTCACAAACTCATGCATGACTATTATCAAAATTTCTTTATTTAGCAACGCTACCCCAATAATATCTAATATCACAGAGAATAGAGCCGAGAAGGACAAGAAAAGTCCACGGGGATACGATATAACCTTCCCCCTTTATAAAACTCACAATTTTTCTTTGGATGCAGGCACCCAAGTCACAAAATTATCAGATATATCTATACACTCACACTTTTCGAATATACAACTCTCAGAACTATCACTATCTGTACACGATATCCCCAGCAGCCACAATATCGTAATCAAAAATCAGCTATAAAGCCATCAACTAAGATATTTTAAAACTATTCACCTTTTACTTTTCCGCATTGTATAAGGCTACTATTCTGCCTTCCGAGACTAAACTCTGTCTCCATCTGCATTTCTACATTGCATAAGGCTACCTTTCTGCCTTCCAAGGTTAAGCTCTACCTCCACCCTGCATTTATTTGCATTGTATAAGGCTACCTTTCTGCCTTTTGAGACTAAAGCTCTATCTCCATCTGCATTTCTACATTGCATAAGGCTACCATTATGCCTTCCGAGACCAAGCTCTGTCTCCATCTGCATTTTCTGTATTGCATAAGGCTACCTTTTTGCCTTCCGAGGTTAAGCTTTACCTCCCCCCTGCATTTCTCCGCATCGCATAAGGCTACCTTTCTGCCTTCCGAGGTTAAGCTCTACCTCCACCCTGCATTTCTCTGCATTGCATAAGGTTACCTTTCTGCCTTTCGAGGTTAAGCTCTACCTCCACCCTGTATTTCTCTGCGTTGCATAAGGCTATCTTTCTACCTTTCGAGGTTAAGCTCTACCTCTATCCTGCATTTATCTGCATTGCATAAGGCTACCTTTCTTCTTCCGAGACAAAGCTCTGTCTCCATCCTGCATGGCTAAAATATCGCCACCTTTATATACATTCCGACATCGGCTGAAATAGCACCGTTTTTTGTTTACATCCTACATGGATGGAATATCGCCACTTTATTTTTCTTGCATGGCTGAAATATTGCCACCTTTATTTTATATTCCGGCATCGGCTGAAATATCGCCACCTTTGTTTAAATCCTGCATCGACTGAAATAGCGCCGCTTTTTGTTTGCATCTGCATCACCTGAAATATCACCACCTTATTTAAATCCTGCATCGACTGAAATAGAACCTCTTTTGTTTATATCTGCTTCGGGTAAAATATCGCCACTTTTAAATCCTGCATTAGCTGAAAGATCGCCACTTCATTTATACCTTACATTGGCAGAGAGATCGCCAGTCTATGTATCTCATAGGCTGAAAGATTTCCACCTTTTGCATTTCATAGGCTGAAAGATCACCAACTTGTCCAAGGACGTCATTGTTCGGAGGAACCATTTTCATAGCCCGAGAACGCCATGTCATGGCCTGAGGACCCCACTTTTATCTCTTGCATATCATTATTCAAAGGCTTCATGGTTCGAAGGCATCATTCTCATAGCCTGAGAACACCATTTCATAGCGTGTGAATCCTTTATTATACGCTTTATGGCCCAGGACATCATGGTCAGAGGACGTCATCTTAACCGTCCAAGGACAACATTCATGGTCCAACAGGAACTTGCATCACATTTAAATTTATGCACAATATATGTTCGTGTTTCTCATTTGCAGGTACACCGGCTAGCAATGATCGTCTCAGCAGGAGCGATCCCACTCAAGTTCATGCAGCCTACTAGACTTTGACCATCCTTCCCAACCTGTATACCGCATCTGTTTTTCGAAAATCTCAAGCGGCATATTCCGTCGATGGATCATGAACTACATATAGCCTGATTCCTGTAAGACCAGAGATATGTAGGCAGTTCAGGAACCAGAGCACGATCAAACTCCTCAAACCGTTTCATTCGATCAAATTGGCCATCATATCTTTACCCGACAACTCTTTCATCCTTCCCGAGTAAAGAGGGGCAGTTGTTGATTCTCAATTTTTCCCTATGTATTTTTCATATACAAATACTTTCAAAATAATATATATGCATATATACACATACCCAAGTGTTTTAGTATTTTTTTCAATTTTTTTGAAAGAGTTTTTAAATCAATTTATTATCCATTTTAGCAGTACAAAATCTATAATTATTTCCAAAACATCAATTTTGGTTAATAATTTATTTTATTCTCAAATTTATACCAAAATATAGTCAAAGTAATATTTGTGTATTTTTGCAAATGTATTTGGCATTTTAATGCTAAAATGCATATAATTGCAATTTTAGCCTATTTTAAGATTAATAGTATTTTATAATTATAAAATTGGTTCCAGTATTTTTTAATTAATATTTAAATATTATTAATTGGCTCAGAACTTTTAATTTGCTTTGAAAAATATTTTTACTATTTTTTATAAAATAAAAGGAAAACTGGCTATTTGATATTTAGCCTCATTTCATTTCAATTACAGCCTATTCATATTTCAATTTCAGCCCTCAATTGACACAACCCTAATCCCCAATTCGACCAACCAAATTTCGTTTTTAACTGGGCTCCCAACCCAATTAAAAAACCCGCCCGACCTTTCTTGCAATCCAGGCCGTTGATCATTTTGATCAACGACCATAATCGTTCATTACCTTTTTAACCCACCAACTACACCCTAATCCCCCTCATTCTTATTTGGTCAGCCGCCTTCAAACACTATTCTCTCCCAAAACTCTCTCGAAGGTTCTTCGGAACCCTAACCTTCTTCTACCCCTTTCAACCACTTTTCACCGGAATCCATGGCTTCTCAGGCCATGGATGGCCTGTACACACACCCCTCCACCATTTGACCATGGGTGTTCGAAATTATGAGGTGTGACCTCGATGGTTCTCTTTCAGATCTATGGTTCTACGGCCTCTCCGACCATGCTTAGGCGTATCCAAAGCATTACGAGCATGTTTTACCTCATCCGACTCCAGATCGGGCTTTCTTCCAAGCCTTTCCCATTTCTAGGGTTTCTCCGAAATCCTAAGCTATTCGAGGTTTTTCTTTGTTTTTTTTCTTAGATCTATGATATATTTGTGTTCTATTGGATGTTTAAAGTATTTTTCCAAATCTGTCTTTCAAATATTGCTTCTCTTCGATTTAGGGTTTCTGAAAGGTTTTCAAAAAACATCTTTCTGATTCTTTTCTTTATATGTGTCCGTCTATATTATGCTCGTATGCTTTCTTTTCTACCATGCATGTGTTGTTATTTTGTTTTCTTCAAAACACGATTATTCTATACCTTTGTATTCTACTGTGCCTTTAGACTAGGCTCGCATGTTAAATTTTATTATGTTTTCCTACATGTTCTTTGCTATATTTTCCTGTATTCTTCTACTGAATGTGTTTCCTACCGAGTTCTTAAGTTTGTTTTCTTTACTAGGCTTTTGTTTTAGTTCTAAGCAGGCCTCCTTTACTGTTTCATAAGTTTACATCACTTCTTCTCTCTTCTGAACTTGCTTAAATTCTGAGCTTTTCTCAAACATGTTCTTTATGCTTTCAAATCTGGTATCATGTCTGTTGGTTTCTCATGAGTCTCTAAAAGAGACCTCTGAGTCTATTTCAATGGCTTGCACTCTCATCTCTATATCTGATTCGAGTTAAAACCCTAGGATTTGGGGGTTTATTTGGCCAAATTCGATCTTTATGTTTGGAATGAGGTTCTACTTTGAAACCCCAAACTCTAAGACTCATTTTGAGTCTATAAATTGGACTTGAACCTTTTTATGACAGTTTTCTATGATAATATTTTCTAATCAGCATGACAACTCCTTATATGTTTGATATTTGTATGCTTTATATACGAGAAGTTCTTCTTTCAAAAAGGGTCTCGAACTTGGGAGGTTTGTATCCCTCGGGTAGTTCGACATCTGGTTGTATGCAAAGGTCTTCGTAGTTAAATCCCTCGGTCCCCTTGCTTCCTTCAACACCCTGAACTCGTCTAGTCAGCTTCTTGAGTTATGCGGCCAAATTCATGATAAGCGAGTCTTTGTCATCAGACTCAAGTGTGCTTGAAATGGGTTGAGTAGAATGTGGTATGGTTTCCACATAGATGAGGGTCTTATGGTGAGTGTGGAGATGATCATTTGTGGAGTTCAGTGGTTCAGGGATGAGCAGTAGGGTGTTGTTGGAAGTGTGGCAAGTGTTACACTGGTCGTGGGGAGCGGGTTGGTTTTGTGGTTTTGGGATATTTTGTGGAGGTGTGGGGTTTTGAGTGTTGGGATAGTTGACATGTGGGGTGGTGAGGGAAAATGAAAAGCTTGCCAGGTTCCGAACTTGGTCCAGTTCTTCTTGAAATTTCAACAACTTCTGCTTGAGTTGGGAAGCGCTTTCCTTGGAAGCCTGAATACCCTGAGTAACCTCTACCTGTTCGACTGAGTTTTCCTTTCTGATTTTGCCCAAATCCTCCATTTTTCCCTTGTTCCTATTTCTGACGGGACTAGGAGGAGGAGTAGGTGAAGGGCCCTTAGATCTTGTGGAGTATAATGACGATGCCAGAGTGCACGAACTAACCTTTGGGAGGGGAATAAAACAAAAGTAAAACAAAAAAGGTAACAAGTTAGTGAGGATTATAAGGAAAAGAAGTTGTGATATTTAAACACCTAGTGCGAGAATATAAATCGTGCCCTAATTTAGGAGCCTCGTTGTGCCCGAGGTAGGCCTAGCGACTAGTTGATTTGGAGAACTTATAATGCTAAATGCCTCATTTTATTGATAAAAATAAGATGAATCCCAAAGAGACACTAAAATAGCATAAGATAAAATGCCACTAATGGCCATTGGACTTATTACATTTACGGAAAAAAAGGAATCCTAACTACTTAGTCCCAGAAGAACCTTCCCCAGACTCGACATCTTTGGACCCGTCGAACAGCTTTACCAGCTCACGAAGTCCTAGCAGCAAGTAGTCTCTGGCCAGGTGTCCGCCTTTGTTTCCCTTAGCATTCTGGCAGTCTTCGATTCTCTTGATGAATTTACTTTCTATCTCCACTAAACCCCGCTCCAAGTACCCTAATCGCTTGTTGGCGCTGACAACCATGTCTTTCTACTCTCCAATCAACTTTTGGTTGGCTTCTTGTATTTCACAGTGCTCGTTTTCACATTCCCGCATCCTTTTGCGCAATTGGTTGTACTTAAACTGTGCTTCAGCCTTCTCGTCGATGATCCTATGTCCTCGAACAAACCCGGGTTGACCCAAACCTCTATGATTATCCTTCAGCCAGCTTGGATAGTATGGCGTATAAGCAGTATGGTACCTGTCCGGCTTAATGGTCTCTCTTCCCATGATGATTTTGCAGTGCCAGATGTGTTGGGCTTGGCACTTGTAAGGGTTGTCATCGTCTTGAAATTCGGCCCGAAAGTGACTCATTTTATCGACCCTTGGTATAATCTGTTTCCTACGTGCCTGTCTCATGACTCGGAGAGGATATAAGGATAGGTTACTCTCAAACCGATGAGTATAACAAACCGTGCAGCCCTAGATCGAGCAATGAACTCTTTAGTAGGGAACCATTCGAACATCCATTGCACTTGGTCCTCTTTCAGATTTTCGAACAACTCTACCCATCCCTCAACATCTTCTGGTTGAGCAAATATATTGGGCATATAGTTCATTATCCTTGGCTGATGGAAGGCAATATGATCATCCCAATCCCTACGCTGGATCCCTTGTCGATATTAACCCTTTTGGAGGTGCTCCGTAAGTCAGAGTTGGAGTAACAAGTTGCAACCCTCGAAGTGCTTGTCTCCTTGCTGACACTTTTCTAGGGCTTGGTATATCTCTGCAATAATCAAGGGAACTATGCTAAATGGTTGCCTTCCAATTCCCTCCATTAGAGTCTTGTTGACCATGGCTAGTCTGGTATGGATCCTAGCCTTCTTCCTAGGAAATATTATCATTCCCAAGAAGTAGAACATAAAGACAAAGACCCTTCGGTGGATATGCCCCAATGATGTAAGGGCAAACTCCTCAGGGTAAGTACGGTAAGACTTGCTCTGACCGTACCTTTTGTACAAATATTCAAAGGGAATGTACGACTCCTTTAGGCAAGTTAAATCCGAATTCTTCTTTAGACCCATCATCTTGAGAAAACCTCGACCCTTGCGGTTCTCCGGTATTAGCAGACCCAAAGTTTCCCATGGTATACCAGCCAATCCTCGTATTTCCTCTATTAGGGGTGTCATATCAATCTCCCCGAAGTGAAACACAAACCTATCGCAATCCCAGAATAGAGTAGCAGCCTCTATGATTTTGTTGTCGGGTTGGATTTCCAGAAGTGAAGGCAAATTTCCCAAATATTTACGGACAAGAGTCTGATCACTGGAGTGAAGGTCTTTCCACCATCTTAGCAACCTTGGGTGGATATTGGTAACCATGCCGAATCTGGGGACTTCGTGCCTCATTTTCTGCAAGACAAAAGTGGTAGACCCTTACCCCCACCAGACTCGACTATTAATATCAATAATTAGCATAAGAAGCATTTAGTTCTCCAAATGGATGCACAGAATGTGGTAGCGTCTATTTGGGTTTCAGGAAAACCTAATGGACTTTGGACAAGGCTGTCTTAAAGAGTCATTATGCGGACAACATAACTGACTCGACTAGGTTTGACAATGATGCATGCACAATTAAATAGAGTAGGGTTTCTATGGGGTATTAGACGGGTACCCTTGAGCAGACAAATCAAGAGGGAAAGACACGAAACCGTCGACAACACCGTTGATCGACTGGTTTTACTGCCAAATTTAAGGGGTGATAATATCAGAAGGGCGCAACCACTCATTATAAGCGTTGCTAAGGTATTTTGTTTGGCACGAGTAGAATATGATATTGAATATGCAGTTACAAGAATTAAACAAGTTATCACGTATTTGCACGTTCATGAAGTAATAATTACAACAATTTCTCATAATCTACTATAGCATTAAAGGAAAGTGATATAGGAAGGCATTAAGAGAGATAAAGAAAAGAAACAAAGAGCCAAGTCAGTTTCGTAGTAGAAGAATGAAAAAAACTTAAAGGCACTTAAACAAGTAAATACATATAAAGAAACATAAAGTCACAAATATCATGCAATGGTAAAAGCCTAAAGAATTCCCCAACAGAGTCGACATGCTGTCGATGCACCCTTTTTCTTGTGAAATCGGGTTTACGACATTTGGGCGGACAACTCTTTTTCCTTTTGGGAATTGGGTTTGCAATTTAGAAGAGTCTCCACCTAACGATTAAGTGAATTAGGACACTAAGGTTTTTATTTAGAAAACCAGAGTTTGGGAAAGGGCTAGAAATTATCTCGAGGGGAAGGTGTTAGGCACCCATCAAGATCCACTAGTGTGGTTCCTGACCATGCTACAATTGTGACTTTAGGTACAAAAAAAATAAGCAAGTAAAGGTTTCAAATATGAGGGGGTTGTCACACTATAAGTGCAAATAAGTTAAGGATGAAGAAATAAAGAAAGCTGGAATTTTAAGAAGATAATTTAAACAAATCTGAAAATAAAACAAGTAAAGGGGAAGGTGGTCCAGGTTTACAAACAATATGGATCACATCAATGCAATACCCGGTAATCACTCTTCAAAAGAGGGCTACACGTGGTATTAGCGCACCGGTCATCATATCCATATCTACCCTTTCCCACCCTATTGAGGTATTAAAGCGCGTAATAGTATGGTTACTTATCGCATGCTATTACCTGTCCCAATCCTATCAGTCCCGGAGGCGTTTGGAACTACTAGTCCTGAAGGGAAGGGATATTTGGCTTTTTAGAATTTTAAAAGGATAAAATTCTATGGCGACAATCAAAACATATAAGGTAGGTACGGGAGAACACATAACAATTTAAAGGGCTCAAACAGGCCTCCTCACTTAAAAGCAGATTGTTTAGCATGACTTACAAATACTGGTTATCATCTGAATTAAATTTAATGCATTAGAGCAGGCTGACTTATCACATATTTCTCGGATGAGAAGTCTGAATTAGGCCTACCTCTAGTTGTAATTATCAAAGACTGATGCAGTTAATCAATCACCTAATGTCTTGCCTAGGTGACACATATAGGCATGATATCTAACAATGTGGAAGTATACTAATTTAAAGAAGTCTTGACGAATGTAGAAAACGTAAGTTCTGCAGATTTTTAATGACATTACTACTCATTTTATAGTTGTAAACGAATCAGATTCGACTGGTTACTCCTATAGGCATGATTTCTAAGCGTTATTTATTTTAAAACGGTTATGAAAGTGCATGAATCCTATAGGCATGGTATCTAGGATGAAATTTGTTATTTTAACCTATAAATTGTTTGCCTAGTGTATATGCAGAAGTGGAGAAAAACCTATAATCATGATTTCTATATGCAGAGGTGCAGAAAACCTATAGACATGATTTCCATATGATATACAGAAGTGTAGAAACTTATAGATAGGATTATTTTATGATATGTAGAAGTGCAGAAACTTTAGGCAGGATTTCTATATGTAATGCATAAGTGTAGAAACTATAGGCAGAATTTCTATATGAAATGCATAAGTGAAAAACAGATTGTGATTGCAGGAATAAATACCTAAGATCATGATGTCTACCCGTATGCATACGTGAATGACCCTCCCCTTTTTACTAAAATCCCATAAGTTATTACAAATTAATACAGACCAGAATGAATCAAGAAGAGTAAAATTTCATCGGAAATTAAACTACAACCAATGAGCCTTATTCAGACTCAAGGTCTACAATATGAGATGAACCAACTTCTAGGACCTGATTTCCAAAGCCTTTCTCTTATTTGGGATGTGTCAAAGTTCCCTAAGAGTCTCAAGTGGACTCCGGACAGTGCAGCGTGGAAGAGCCAACCCTCAAATGTTCAAGTTTAGAGGGAACTCAATGTCCCAAAGCAAGGCTCATAGGAGGGGGTAGAACTTAGAATCTAAGAGAGAGTGCAAGTGAATAGAGGGGATTTAGGGAAGGCCATGGCAGGCTGGTGGTCATACCCAGCAATTAGAAGTGCTGGCAGACCCCTAACCAGCATGTTAGCCATTTTTTTTTAGGAGTTAGGATCCATTAAGGATCGGGTCCAGACATGAGCAGCAATTTGGATACTGCCATGCCTGAACCTTAACTCAAACACATAGAGGGGAATAAGGTTATAGGGATTCACATCAGAAAATATGAGCAAAAAGTATAACATACAGATTAATCACTGAGTATGGACAACAAAGTAAACAGGATTGCTGAAGCTGTAAATAAACACATTGGTATGATGGTTGAATCTAAATTAGAACATATCAGTTTCAGGGAAACAAACAAGTAAAAATAGAAGTCTTCTAAAGCCAAAATTGCAAGCAAACATTAAGAAGAAACTCAGATGAGAATGTGAGAGTAATTGAGAGTGTCTTAAAGAGTATTAGACTAGAAGGTGGGTAAAAGTATTGAATTCAAAGTATGTCTTAAGGAGTATTCAATTTTCCCTTTTATAGTGCGGAAGGAAAGTAAGAAAAGGTAAGAAAATAGCTTTGCAATCAATCACATAAAATCTCCCTTTAGTTAAGGGATTCTGATTTCAATGGGTAGAAGACAGTTAAGGTAAGAATTTGGCTAAGATCTTTTCCAAAGTAACACAAAAAGGGTAAATATATAAGAGTTTATTTATGGAAAAAGTCCAGTGGTACATGGTTTGTGAAAGAATAAGGAAAGGGAATCAATCAAACAGATAGTAAAATCAAAATTGCAGGCCTTGTTCTAATGAACCAAGTCAGGAAAAGAGAGGAAAGGGTTTTACTTAAGAAAAATCAATAACAATCAATCAAGCTTACTAAAAGAATTCGAAATTAATCAATAATTGGCAAGACACTTTTTGAAAGAAGAACTTCTCGTATATAAAGCACACAAATATCAAATATATAAGGAGTTTTCATGCTGATTAGAAAAGATTATCATAGAAAACAGTCATAAAATGGTTCAGGTCCAATTTATAGACTCAGAATGAGTCTGAGAGTTTGGGGTTTCAAAGTAGAACCCTAGTCCAAACACAAAGATTGAATTTGGCCAAAGAAACCCCCAAATCTTAGGGTTTTAACTCGAATTAGATACAGAGATGAGTGGGCAAGCCATTGAAACAGACTCAGAGGTCTCTTTTAGAGACTCATGAGAAACCAACAGACATGATAAAAAATTTGCAAGCATAAAGAACATGTTTGAGAAAAGCTTGGAATTTAAGCAAGTTCAGAAGAGAGAAGAAGTGATGTAAACTTAAGAAACCCTAAATGAGGCATGCTTAGAAGTCAAACAAAATTCCAGTAAAGCAAACAAACTTAAGAACTCCATAGGAAACACATTCTGTGGAAGAATACTGGAAAATATAGCAAAGGACCTGTAGGAAAATATAACAAAATTTAACATGCGAGCCTAGTCTAAATACAGTAGAATACAAAGGTATAGAATAATCGTGTTTAGAAGAAACCAGAAGAACAACACATGCATGGTAGAAAAGAAAGCATATGAGCATAATATAGACGAACACACATAAAGAAAAGAATCGAAAAGATATATTTTGAAAACCTTTCAGAAACCCTAAATCGAAGAGAAGCAATTTTTGAAAGATATATTTGGAAAAATACTTTAAAGATCCAGTATAACACAAATATATTGTAGATCTAAGAAAACAAACAATGAAAAACCTCGAATAGCTTAGGATTTTGAAGAAACCATAGAAATGAGAAAAGCTTGGAAGAAAGCCCGATCTGGAGTCGGATGAGTAGAAACAAGCTCTTAATGCTTTGGATACGCCTGAGCATGGCCGAAGAGGCCATAGAACCATAGATATGAGAAGATTTGAAAGAGAACCATCGAGGCCAGACCTTAAAACTTCGAACACCCATGGTCTAATGGTGGAGGGGGTGTGTACAAGCCATCCATGGATTTCGGTGAAAGGCGGTTGAAACGGGGTAGAAGAAGGTTAGGGTTCTGAAGAACCTTCGAGAGAGTTTTAGGAGAGGTGAGTGTTTGAAGGCGGCGGACCAAATGAGAATGAGGGGGATTGGGGTGTAGTTGGTGGGTTAAAGGTTAGGAATGATTCTGGCCGGTGATCAAAATGATCAACGACCTAGATTGAATGAAAGGCCGGGCGGGTTTTTTAATTGGGTCGGGAGCCAGGTTAAAAACGAAATTAGGTTGGTCCAATTGGGGTTAGGATTGGGTCAATTAAGGTTTAAATTGAAATGTGAATAGGATGTAATTGAAATGAAATGAGGGTAAATGTTAAATAGCCTGTTTTCCTTTTATTTTATAAAAAATAGTAAAAATAATTTTAAAAGCAAATAAAAAGTGCTGAGTCAGTTAATAATATATAAATATGAATTAATAAATATAGGAACCAATTTTACAATTATAAAATACTATTAATCTTAAAATATATTAAAATTGCAATTATATGCAATGTAGCTTTAAAATGCCAAATACATTTGCAAAAATATACAAAAATTAACTTGACTATATTTTGGTATAAATATGGGAATAAAATAAATTATTCACCAAAATTGATGATTTTGGGAATAATTATGGATTTTGTACTGCTAAAATGGACAATAAACTGATTTAAAAAATCTCTAAAAAATTGAAAAAAATACTAAAACACTTGGGTATGTTTATATATGCATATATGTTATTTTAAAAGTATTTTGTATATGAAAAATACATAGGTAAAAATTGGGTATCAACAGTAAGATTTTTATTTACTAAAAGCAAATATTTCACAAATGGCTCAACCTCTTCGTCCACCAAAGTGCAAGTGTGTAAAAGCATGCTCGATGCAAAATTGTTGGGATGGTGGTGAAGTTGGACGCCGCTACTGGCACTTTATGAACCAGCTTTACAAGGTTCCCGACGAACCTATTTGTGATTTTGAATAATTGGTTGATGAATCATGTTATCAGGAATGCTATAAAGAACAACTTCAGTATATTCATAATGTGTGTTTAAGACAACGGGAACATGAAAAAGAAAGAAATAGAATTATTGCAGACTTGAGGGCGAAACTGAAGGAGGTGGGAGAAGAAAAATGAAAAACACGATGGAATTGTGAAGCACAAAAGGAACATAAAAAAATATAAACGGGAACTTGCGGAGGTGAAGGCGAAACTGAAAGAGGTAGAAGAAGAAAAAGAACAACTGGAAGAACGATTTAAGTGGTATCGACGCCCCCTTTATTTTTCCAGAACCGGGTTCAGAATCGGGTATACGACATTCGGGAGGACAACTCTATTCCCTTGCGAGAATTGGGTTTTTTTTTTAGATTGAAGAGTCGCCACCTAATGATTAAGCGCATTAGGATATTAAGAGTTTTTCAGTTGGAAAACCAGAGTTCGGGTAAGGGCTAGAAATTATCTCGAGGGGAAGGTGTTAGGAACACCTCAAGATCTACTAGTGTGGTTTCCGACCTTGTTAAAAATGTGACTTTAAGTGCAAACAACAAGTAAACAAGCAAGAATAACAAATACGAGGGGGTTTTCATATAATAGTTGCAAATAAATTGAAATTAAAACGAAGTTAAAGAGGATGAAATTTGAGAAGAAAGTAGTTTTAAAATTCAGAATAAACAAGTGAAGAGAGGGGAAAATTTCACATAATTACTGGAAGTAATTGAAGTTAAAAAGAAGTTGAAGAAGATAAAATTTGAGAAAAGCAGTTTTCGAAATAAAAATAAACAGATAAAGGGAGAGGGGTCCTATGTTTATAAATAATATGAATCACCCCACACAACACCCGGTAACAGTTAATACACGCGGTTTTATCGCGTGGTCATCATATCCATATCTACCCTTCCCACCCCATTAAGGTATTAAAGCGCAGAATGTCTCGTTACTTATTGCATGCTAGTACCCGTCCCAATCCTATCAGTCCAGGAGGTATTTGGACTACTAGTCCTAAAGGGAGAGGGGTTTGGGGCCTTTTGAGAGTTTTCAAAGGATAAAATACTAAGGCGTCAATTAAAACACATAATGCAAGTAAAGGAGAAAGCAAATAAGCAAGCGGGGCTCAAATAAGCCTCCTAAAATAAGATAAAGCCATAGAGTTTAGCATGTCTTGCACGTATTGGTTTAGTTTTAAATTAAATTAAAGCAATAAGTGGACTGGTTCAACACATATTTTTAGACAGGAAGTCTACATTACGTTTACTCGAATGCAGTTGTCTAAGACTGATCCAGTTGATTAGTTAACCCTTTGTCTATGTGTTTGATAGAACTACAGATTTTTAAAACACAAGCTGATTTTAAAGAAAAATTACAGAGTAAAAATAAGTTTAAAAAAAAAGGTACTGGTTTGTTACAAAAGTGGTTTAACAACTAAAAAACCAGTTTCAGGAGGCAGATTAGTTAGGAAAAAGAGTTGCCAATTTTTTAACAAAAGAACAGAGTTGCAGACTGATTAGAAGAGATTTGTCAGATAAATATAAAGAAATGAATTTAAGCATATTTGAAAAAAAAAAAGTTTACCAGAGTCAATGAGAGAGTAAGTTTCAGAAAGAATACACTAATTTGATTATGAGAAAAAGTTTTTAAGAGTTCAGAAATGGTGTAGGAAGTCGTTTGTTTTAGTAAAATCGATACTGTTTTAAACAAGTGAGACAACTCTGGTTCGAAATCCCTATAGGCATGATTTCTATATGCTATTGCTTCTTGATACCTTTTCAAACACAAATAGAAGCCTTATAAACAATGATATCTATGTGCCATTTTATTATTAAACCTAACTGTTTGCCTAATGACGTTATTATATGAAGAGATGCAAACCTCTATAGGCATGGTATCTATATGCATGGTTTCAGAATTCAGAAGTTAAATCCTATAGGCATGCTTTTTACGTGTGAAACTGCACAAATTAGAAATAAAATCCTATATGCATGTTTTCTACCCTTTGTGCATAAAAGTAAACCCCCTCTCCTTTTTCATTGAATCTCCATGAGTTTATACAAATCATTACAGACCAGTAGAACAAGACTGAAATTAAAAGTACATCAGAAGCTATTAGCTACATCCGAGCAGTCTAATTCAGACTTAATGTCTAACAATATGAGATTGCACCACTTACGAGATCAAGATTTCCAAAGCCTTCTCTTAACTAGGGTGTTTCAGAGATCCAAGGAGTTTCACGAACCCCAGGCAGTGCTTACACACAAGATATTAATTATAAACAAAATTAAAGTGCAGTGTGGAAGAGGCAACCCTTAAGTGTCCAAGTTCAGAGGGAGCTCATGGGTCCCAGGGCAAGGCTCACAAGAGGGGGGCAGAACCTAAGTTCTAAGAGTGAGTGCAAGTGCAATAGAGAGGGAGTTAGGGGGTGCCAAGGCGGGCTGGTGGTCATGTCTGACCATGAGGTAGGCTGGCACACCCCTGACAAAGCCTGTTCAGCCAGCAAATAAGAGCACAGACCTATTGAAGATCAGACTATAGTCTAGACAGTGATTAGGACACTGCTAGACCAAGGTCTTAAGCTCAGGAGACATATAAAGGGGAAAAGGGAATGGGAATTGAAAGATTTTAGGACCTAGGGAGTCCAGTCCATATACATGAACAACAATGTCAAGTGTTGTCATGTTTATGAACCATAACTCAACATACAAAAGGAATTCGGGGATAGGGATTCATGTAGGAGCATATCAAAGAAACAAACCAAACTTGCAAATTTTTTTTTTTACATTTTGGGAGCAGTAAGCCAAACAAAGAATGGACTGAAGAATAAACACATAGGAGAGTGGAAGAAATTAAACAAAGGTAACATACCAGTTGCAGAAGAAGCAAGCAAAGAAATGCAGGATTCTTTCAGCCAAACCACGATCAGAGAAGAGAGCTTTAAGCTTATGAGTTCAGAGAACTCAAATATTTAAAAAATCTAAGTGTATTTGAGAGAAGAAGTAATGACTTCTTCGTGTGTTCGAACTCTTTTTTGAAAGGGAAGAAGTACATGTATTTATAGTATTTGAAAACGAGTAAAAAGTGAGGTAATAAGCCACAGACATGGAAACAATCACTAATCAGATTCAATTACACAAGTAATTGCCCCTTAATTAAGGGATCACTTGTTAACGGGCAATGATAGGTTAAAAAAAAGGAAAGAAAATCAATTTAAGAGGCAGATTAGTTATTGCCATAAAAGGAGTAGTAAAACAATACAGCAAGTGATTAAGTCCAAGTACAGGAACATACTTATTTTGAGAAAGGATTCAGTAAGGCAAAATAAGGAAATAAATCAATTAACCCTTAATAGGCGAAGGAAATAAGAATTTCACAAGGAAAAGTTTTGAAAATCAGTCACGAGTTTGAAAATAATCACAGAAGGGACTCAATATATAAATGAAGTGCACAAGTAATAGGCATGTAAGGTCAAGCTACGGCAAGAGGAAACAACATACAGTAATAGCACATAATTAATAGACAGCAAGCATTCATAGCATGATAGTCACGTAGGTCAAATTTCATTGGCTTAGTAATAGAGAAAAAGATCAGAAACATGCAAAAGTTAAGTGAAAACTTTTCTGAAAACATAGTTAAGTCTAACAAGTAGCAAGAACTTAGAGTCAAAGGAACCACATAAAGAAAAAGGATGATGAGACAAAGGAATTTCAAATCAAGTCAGGCAATTTCAAACATATGCAATGCGCTAGCAACGTCAGGAACTCGAATAACTCCAAATAAATTAGGGTTTTCATCACTTAAAAGAAGATAAACAAATGAAACAAACAACAAATAATTTCATGTTCTCTAACAAATCCCAAAAATTAAGGTTTTCAGAACCTAGAGATGATAAGCAAATGAATCGAACAAAATATTAGCAAACAGACTCAGAAACCCTAATTTGAAATCAAAAGATTTTTGAAAAAGGGAATTTGGGGAGAACACTTGAAATGTTAAATACAATACAGATATAAACAGATAAATAAAGAATAACCTTGAATAAGTTAGGGTTTCTGAGAACCCTAGAAATGAGAAAGGCTTGGAAGAAACAAGATCAGATCCGGAGTCGATAAGGTCGGAATCAGGCTCAGGAGGCTAAGACACGCCGGAGCAAGGCCGGAGATGGCTGGAAACTTCGAATTGATGAAGGTCTGAGTGAAGACCCTCGAGGTCTGGCCTCGAACCTTCAAGCATCAGGCACGTGAGAGCAGTCGGAGTTGAGTATAGGTCGTCCATGGCTTGAGCGGCCATGAATTCCGGTGAGTTTGTGGTTGAAAGCGGTCAGAGAGCAATTAGGGTTTCAAGAGAGTTCGAGAGCGTTTGAGAGAAAAGGGGGCTAAAGGCGGCGTCTGAGGAGAAATGAGGTACGGTAAGGGGTCATTTGAAATTAAAAAAGGAAAGGGGGAACGGTGGCTGTTGATCTAAATGATCAACGACCAAGACTGAAAATGGTTGTGGGTTGGGTCAGTTAAATGGGTACTGGGTCGGGTAGTTGGGTTTAAATTGGGGTTCCAATTTGGGCTGAAATTGAAATGAAATTTTGGCTAGATTTTAAATAGCCAATTTTCCCCTTTTATTTTATATAAAAAATGGTAATAATGGTTTTAAAAATAAATTAAAAATACTGAGTAAAACAATATTACATAAATATTAACTTAAAAAATACTGGAACTAACTTTGTAATTATAAAATGCTATTAATCACAAAATAGGCTATAATTGTAATTATATGCAATTTAGCTTTAAAAATGCCAAGTAAATTTGTAAAAATATGCAAAAAATTACCTTAATTATATTTTGGTGCAAATGTGAGAATAAAATGAATTATTCACCAAAAATGATAATTTTGGGAATAATTATTGTATTTTGTTATATTAAAATAAGCAATAAATTGGTTTTAAAAATCATTAAAAATTCCAAAACTCTTGGGTGTGCTTATATATGCACATATATGCTATTTTGGAAGTATTTTGGGTATAAAATTACCTAGGGAACCTCTCTTTTCCCGGGTAGGAAGAAAGAGTTGTCGGGTAAAGATATGATGGCCAATTTGGACCGGAAGCGGCGATTTGAAAAGAATTTGACCGAGCTCTGGTTTTTGAGCTGCCTACATATCACTGGTTTTATAGGAATCAGGTCGTATGTAGTTCAGGAACCATTGACGGGACATGCCGATGGAGATTCGAAAGAGACGGACACGATGTTTAGGTGGCAAGAGGTATTTGAAGTCTGATCAGCTGTGGGAATCGGAGCGGGATCGCTCCTGCTGATACGGCTATTGCTAGACGGTGTACCGGTAAGTGAGCAATACGGGCGTATATCGTGCCTAAACTTAAACGTGATGCAAGTTCCCGTTGGACCATGAATGCTGTCTTCGGACGGTTAGGATGACGTCCTCAGACCATGACGTCCTGGGCCATGAAGCGCAAAATAAAGGATTCGCAGGCTATGAAATGATGTTCTTGGTCTATGATAATGGTGCCTCCGAACCATGATGCCTTTGAATAATGATGTGCAGGATATAAAATGGGGGTCCTTGGGCCATGGCATGGTGTTCTCGGGCTATGAAGATGATGCCTCCGAACAATGACGCCCTCGGATGGTTTGGCGGTATTTTAGCCCATGAAATGCAAGATTTGGCGGTATTTCAGCCGATGTGAAGGATAAATCTAAGTGGCGCTATTTCAGCTAACGGGAATTTAAATAAAACTGGAGATGTTTCAGCTGATGCAGAAAATGTAAATGTCGATATCAGCCGACAGAAATTTAAATAAAGCGGCGATGTTTCAGTTGATGTAAAAATGTAAATTGCGATATTTCAGCCGATACCGAGAAAATGTAGCCTTATGCAATGCAAGAAAATGCAGGATGGAGACAGTGCTTAGTCTTGAAAGGCAGAAAGTTAGCCTTATGCAATGCAAGAAAATGCAGGATGAAGACAGTGCTTAGTCTCTTAGCTGATAGTTGATTATGATATTGTGATTGCTGGGGAGGTTGTGTACGGATAGCGATTACGAATAAGTGATGATTCTGAGAAGTTGCATTCTTGAGAAAGTACGCATACATAAATATACCTAACGATATTGCAAGTCGAGTGCCTGCATCAAAAGTAAAATCGTGAGTTTTGTAAAGGGGGAAAGGTTAGTTCGTTTTCCCCTGCTTCTGGCGTTGTGTATCATTAGGGTAGCATCGCTAAACAACAACAATTCGAACAATAGTTATGCATGATTTAGTAAATATAACATAAGTATACAATCGAAAATAGCTTTTTTAGATGAATCAATGACTGCGACGCGGTTCAAGACATTACAACCTCTCTCGCCCTGGAATTTTGAGGGTCCTCCTCAAAATTCTTCCCCAGTTTACTGGACTGGCACTTCTGACGGCTGCGCTGAACGGTTGAAAAATCAACTTCAGAATTTTGAGGGTCCTCCTTAAAATTCTGCCCCAGTTCCAATAGTAGGGGGAAATGAAATTATTATTAAATTGTGATCGAACCCATAGGGCTACCTTTGTATCCCCTCTTAAACGGGAATCAGGTCAGGCGTAGTTCAAATTACATCATAAAGAAATCATAGCGGTTACACATAGTATAGTTTCACTGCATCTGAATTGATTGTCTTTGGCTAGACTTCTCCGTCCATATCTGCAAGAATAAGGGCTCCTCTGGTCAAAACCTGGTGAACCATGTATGGACCTTGCCAGTTGGGAGAAAATTTCCCCTTGGCTTCATCTTGATGTGGGGTTATTTTCTTCAACACTAGCTGTCCCGATGTAAATTTCCTTTTCTTAACTCTTTTGTTGAAGGCTCTGGATATTCTGTTATGATACAACAGACCGTGGCAAACTGCATTCATCCTTTTCCCATCTATGAGGGTTAACTGCTCGTAGCGATCTTTTACCCATTTTGTGTCTTCCAACTCTGCTTCTTGTATGATCCTCAAGGAGGGAATTTTTACCTCGGCGGGGATGACCGCCTCTGTACCAGAAACCAACATGTATGGAGTTTCCCCAGTTGAGGTGCGGACTGTGATGCGGTATCCCAGTAAGGAGAATGATAATTTCTCATGCCATTATTTATGACTTTCGATCATCTTCCTTAGTATCTTTTTGATATTCTTGTTGGCTGCCTCTATAGCTCCATTCATCTGAGGCCTGTAGGTTGTAGAGTTCTTGTGTTTGATCTTGAATGTCTCACACATTGCATTCATCAAGTAGCTGTTGAGATTGGAACCATTATCGGTGATGATTGATTCCTGAATTCCGAATTGGCAAACAATATGGTCACGAACGAAATATGCCACAATTTTCTTAGTCACTACCCTGTATGATGCTACTTCAACCCATTTGGTAAACTAATCAATTGCCACCAGGATAAACCTGTGCCCGTTTGATGTGGCAGGCTCGATAGGTCCAATAACATCCATTCCCCAAGCGGCGAATGGCCACATTGAGCTTGTTGCAGTAAGCTCGTTTGGAGGCACCTTTATCATGTCTGCATGTATCTGACAGCGATGGCACTTGCAAACATATTGGATACAGTCTGTTTCCATATTCATCCAAAAATACCCTACTCGTACTATCTTTTTTGCTAAGACAAAACCATTCATGTGCGGCCCGCAGGTCCCTGCGTGCACTTCATCCAATAATCTGGATGCTTCTTTTGCTTCGACACACCTTAGTAAACCCAAATCTAGATTCCTCCTGTACAGTATTCCTCCGCTGTGAAAGAATTTGTTGGATAACCTCCGAAGTGTGTGCTTCTTAGTGGCATTGGCAAGTTCTGGATATTTTCCTGTTGACAAGTACTCCTTGATGTCATGGAACCATGGTTTTCCGTCTGCTTCTTCCTTAACGTGAGCACAATAACACTGGCTGATCTTAAATCTTTACTGGGATGGGATCAATGAAATTCGTATTTGGATGCTGGATCATGGATGATAAAGTAGCTAATGCATCAGCGAACGCGTTCTCGACCCTGGGGACGTGCTGAAATTCTGTCTTTGTGAATCTCTTCCTCAACTCCCGTATGTGATGCAAATAGGCGAGTATCTTAGAGTTCTTGGTTGCCCACTCTTCTCGAACTTGATGTATGAGCAAGTCTGAATCCCCGATCACTAGCAACCCTTGAATGTTCATGTCAATGGCCATCTTGAGCCCCAGGATGCAAGCTTCATATTCGGCCATATTGTTTGTGCAAGGAAATCTGAGCTAGGCGGATACCGGGTAATGCAGGCCGGTTTCTGATACTAGGACTGCTCCTATGCCAACTCCTTTGAAATTTTTGGCTCTATCAAAAAACAACCTCCAACCATCATAAGATTCTGCAATATCTTCTCCTACGAAGGACACCTCTTCATCAGGAAAATACATTTTCAGAGGTTTGTATTCTCCGCGAACAGGATTCTTGGCAAGGTGATCTGCTATGGATTGACCTTTGATTGCTTTCTGAGTCATGTAAACAATGTCGAATTCACTTAACAGGATTTGCCACTTGGCGAGCTTGCTAGTGGGCATGGGATTCTGGAAGAGATACTTCAGCTGGTCCATTTTTTATATGAGATAAGTAGTGTACGCAAAAAAGTAATGCCTCAATTTCTGAGCTACCCAAGTTAGAGCATAACAGGTGCGCTCTAATAGAGAATACTGGGACTCGTACGGGGTGAACTTCTTACTGAGATAGTAAATGGCTTGCTCTCTTCTTCCTGTTTTGTCATGTTGTCCCAAAACACAACTGAATGCTCCATCTAATACCGTAAGGTAAAGCAATAGAGGTCTTCTTGGCTCGGGCAGAACCAAGACTGGTGGAGTTGATAGGTATTCCTTGATTTTGTCAAAATCTTTCTGACAATCATCAGTCCATTTTAGTAGCAGCGTCTTTCTTCAACATTTTAAAGATGGGTTCACAAATGACAATGGAGCTATGAATCAGCTGATATAGTTGAGACTCCCCAGGAAACTCACCACATCCTTCTTGTTCTTTGGAGGTGGCAATTATTGAATGGATTTGACCTTTGATGGGTCCAATTCTATTCCTTGACAACTCACGATGAAACCCAGTAATTTTCCAGCAGGAACCCCGAATGCACACTTGGCGGGATTCAGTTTTAGATTGTACCTCCTTAGTCTGTTGAAGAACTTTCTCTGATCTTCCATATGATTAGTGACCCTCTTGGATTTGATGATTATGTTGTCCACATATACCTCGATCTCCTTGTGTATCGTGTTGTGAAAGATAGTAGTCATGGCTCTCATATAGGTGGCGCCAGCATTCTTCAATCCAAATGGCATCATTTTGTAACAAAACATTCCCCACGTCTTGATGAAAGCCGTTTTCTCTACATCTTCCTCATCCATCCATATCTGATGATATCCGGCAAAACAATCAATAAAAGACTTCAATTCATGCTTCGCGCAGTTGTTGATAAGAATGTGTATGTTCGGCAAGGGGAAGTCGTCTTTGGGACTGGCCATGTTAAGATCCGGTAGTCAACGCAAACTCTAACTTTTCCATCCTTCTTTGGTACTGGCACGATGTTGGCTAACCATGTCGGATACTCTACTACCCTGAGAACCTTGGCTTTGACTTGCTTGGTAACCTCTTCTCATGTCGTGTTTGAATTTCCTGAGCTTCTGCTTTACCGGCGGACAGGTTAGATCTGTTGGCAGTTTGTGAGCTACAATGGATGTACTAAGACCAGTCATGTCATCATATGACCAGGCGAATATGTCCTCATATTCCTTTAAAAACTCCGTGTATTCTTCCTTTTCTGATGGTGATAGGTGAACACTGATGCGCGTTTCTTTGACATTTTTTGTATCTCCCAAATTAACGGCCTCAGTTTCATCCAGGTTAGACTTCGGCCTATTCTCAAAATTCTCAACTTCTCTGATGACCTCTTCTGGTATGTCATCCTC
Source organism: Nicotiana glauca (assembly GCA_026770625.1). NCBI lineage: Eukaryota > Viridiplantae > Streptophyta > Magnoliopsida > Solanales > Solanaceae > Nicotiana > Nicotiana glauca. Next base: position 138,563 of record MU671152.1, on the reverse strand, counting down.
TTCTGAGTCTATATCCGTTTGTTGCATTGTTTCGTTGCAAGTCACAATTGTTGGTTCATCGTCAAAGTAAGTAATAGTAATGCCCGAAGCTTTTCGGGCCCTGGTGGTTCTAATTGACCAATTTCTGAGGCGTTCTCCTTGGTTCACAACTTGTATGGAAGGGCCTTCCTCTCCTTCCTCCTTAAAAAGAACACAACAGTCCATATCATCATCCTCCAGAAATTGATTCTTCATGGCTGCCAATGCTTCATCTTCCTCTGACCCATATATAGTATCTGCCAGTTGGAAAGTCTGCTCTAGGCTAGGTATTGGAAGCTCCAGTGGATAGTAAGGTCCGCGCCATGGTGGCCACCAGTTCTGGAATTCTTCCCAAGTATAACCGTACCCTAACCCGAAAGTAGTGCCATGCTTCTTTAGTTTGATAGGCTTCGTGATCCCCTAGAGGTTTTTGCCGAGTCCCTTTCTAGGTTCGTACCCACACCAATTCAGGATGCTTTCAATCTTGTTATACCACCATTTATCTTTTTCTACAGTGTTGACCCTTTCAATGTGATGGTATGTTTCTCCGCCTATTCTCCTTCTGCCTCCAATCATTGGGATGGTCTGACGACTATATATGGAGTTGCTACCATCGCCATGAATAATCACCTCTTGGTGATTCCATTTGAACTTCACTGCCCGATGTAGGTTCGATGCTACGGCTCCAGCGGCGTGGATCTAAGGTCTTCCTAATAGCAAGTTATAGGATGCCGGGACATCTATCACTTGAAAGTCGACGTCGAACCATGTTGGCCCCATTTGCAAGCATAGGCTGATTTCTCCAATAGTAGACCTTTGGGACCCATCAAAGGCGTTGACATTGATGGCCCCATCTTTGATCTTGTGCAGGCTCTTTACCAAGGTTCTGAGAGTTATTAGCGGACAGATGTTAAGGTTGGATCCTCCATCGATCAGGACTCTAGTGATGAAATAATCCTCGCATTGCACGGTGATGTGCAATGCCTTGTTGTGGCTTAGTCCTTCCAGCGGCAGCTCATCCTCATGGAAGGTGATTTTGTGGGTACATGCCCTACCATATATGACATTTCGCCTCCAGTTATGTTGCTGGGCACATAAGCTTCACTCAGTATCTTCATCAAGGCATTTTTGTATGCGTCAGAGCTCTGCAGAAGAGCTAAGATGGAGATTTGTGCTGGTGTTCTGTTCAATTGATCAATGACCAAGTATTTCTTAGCTTGTATTTTCCTCCAAAGATCATCAGGCCCAGTTTCAATAGGCCGTCCAGAGGCTTGATTACTGGACTCAGCTAAGTGTTCTGGGGTGTAAACCATCCCTGTTCTGGTCATGCCCTGTGTAGCAATTATTTCCCCTGTCTTGGTCTTCCCTTCTCTCCTAGCTTCAGCCATGTAATCCCATAGTGTGGCATTTGAGTGGAACGATGTTATGTCTGACATTGCCACAGGAATAGGTACCCTTGGTCGTAACACAACAACTTTAAAAGGTGCAGGTGCTTTTAGAACTCCAATTTCAACCTCAATTGGTCTGGGCGCCTTTGCAGAAGAAGGCGCTTCAAATTCGAGAGGTATAGACATGTTTACTTCATCATCCCTGGAGGATTGATTCTGCACAACAATTGGGTTAAGTGTGACCGTTGGTTTCTTTGGTTCATCACCCTCAGCAATCAAACCTATCGACCATTTTGGGGTCCCAATCATCTTCGATCTCGATCATGTGAATGTCTCCACCATTGTGGTCAGGCAGAGGGTTGTTGCGAACATTAGGAGCATGATCCTTTTCTACGATGACCTTATTGTCGATCAGGGTTTGAATCTTATCCTTCAATGAGCAGCACTCATCAAGGGTGTGTCCCTTCATGCCGGAGTGGTACACACAAGTCTTATTAGGGTTGACCCACTGGGAAGGATTTTCTGGAGTTATGGCTGGGATAGGGGTGACATAACCAGCAGCTTTAAGTCTCTCGTACAGCTAGTCAATCGGTTCGGTGATGGTTGTGTATTGTCTGGGAGGTGCTTGGTAGTGAGAGGGTTGAGCATTATAAGCTTGGTAAACAGGTGCAGGTTGAGAGTATCTAGGTGAGGTGGGTCGATATGTGAGAGGTGGAGATGATTGGTAAACGGGAGGTGGATTTTGATAGGAGGGTGCGGGTGCTTGTTAATTCGGGATAGGCTAATATGTAAGTGGAGGTGAAGGGTAAATGTGTTATTTTAGTGGTGATTTGTCTCCCTGTGCGACCATGACGACACTTACATCCTTTTTCTTGGACGTGCCACCAGACTTTAAGGCTTTGTTGGTGGCCTACAATGCTTCAAGATTAGTAACCATACCATTCTTAATGCCTTCCTCAATTTGTTCTCCCAGTTTGATGATATCAGAGAATTTCTGACCCTCGATCAGCATCAACCTCTCATAATATTGTGGATCCTGAGCCCGGACGTAGAATCTGTTCATCAGTTCTTCTTCTAAGGCCGGCCTGACCTTTGCAGCCTGTGAACTCCAATGAGTAGCATACTCGCGGAATGTTTTGGTAGGTTTCTTCTTTAAATTCTGGATGTAGATTACATTCGGTGCATTCTCTATATTGAATCGGAACCTATCCATGAAATCTGTTGCCATACCTACCCAACTTTTCCATTTCTTGGAGTCCTGGTTGATGTACCAGGATAAAGCATCCCCCTTCAGACTTATCATGAATAGCTTCACACGGATCTTCTCATCGCTTCCGACTCTGACCAGCTTATCCCGATATGTCCTTAGGTGGACTTTGGGATCTCCCATTCCATCTAACATCTCGAACTTGGGAGGTTTGTACCCCTCCGAAAGTTAAACATCTGGCCGAATGCAGAGGTCTTCATAACTCAGCCCCTCGATACCAATGTTTCCTTCCACGCCCTGAACTTGGCTGGTCAACTTCTTGAGTTCTGCTGCCATGTTCCTGATAAGAGAGTCTTTATCGTCAGACTCAGGTGCATTTGAGATTGGTTGAGTGTAGTGGGGTACAGTATCCACGTAGATAGGAGTGTTGTGGAGGTGGTCGTTTGTGGTGTTCGGTGGTTTGGGAATGAGTAGTGGAGTATTGTTTGGGGTGTGACATGTGTTGCAGTGTTGAGTATGAGGGGGTTGTATCTGTGGTTGTAGGGTGTTCTGTGGAGGTGCGGGATTTTGGGTGTTGGGGAAGTTGACATCAAGAGCGGTGAGAGAGAATGATAAGTTCGCCAAATTTCGAACCTGATGCAGCTCTTTTAGGAACTTCAATAATTTCTGCTCAAGTTGGGCAGCAGTTTCCTTAGAAACCGGGGTACCCTAAGGAATCTCAGTTCTTTCAATTTCCTTTCTGGCGCTTCAATCTCCTATTCTACCTTTGTTCTTGTTCCGGATAGGACTTGGATGAGAAGGAGGTGGAGGGCTCTTGGATCTTGTGGAATATGATGATGGTGCCAGAATGCACGAACTAACCTTTGGGGAGGGGAATAAGACAAAAGAAAAACAAACGGTAATAAGTTAGTGTGGGTTATGAGGAAAACGTTGTAGTATTTAAACACATTGTGCAAGGATATAAATCGTGTCCTAATTTGGGTGCCTCGTTATGCCCGAGGTGGTCCTAGTGACAAATAGTTTTGGAGAACTTATAATGCTAAATTCCTCATTTTATTGATAAAAAATAAGACGAATCCAAAACGACGCTAAATAACAGAAAGCAAAATAGCACATGTGGCCATTGGCCTCATTACATTAAAAAAATAAATAATAAAAAGACTCCTAACTACTTGGTCCCAGAAGGACCTTCTCCAGATTTGGCATCTTTGTTACCCTTGAACAACTTCACCAGTTCGCGTAGTACTAGCAGTAAATAAGCTCGGGCCAAAATGTCCGCCTGCATTTCCTTCGGTGTTTTGACAGTCTTCAATTCTCTTGATGAACTTTCCTTCCAGCTCCACTAGACCTCGCTCCAAATACCCTAGTCGCTTGTTGGCGCTGATAGCCATATCTTTCCACTCCTTGATCAACTTCTGATGGGCTTCTTGTATTTTCCGGTGCTCACTTTCACACTCTCGAATTTCTTGCGCAGTTGATTATACTTAACCCGTGCTTCAGTGTGCTTATCAATAATTCTGTGTCTTTGAATGAATCTGGGCTGACCCAAACTGTTGCGATTATCTTCCAACCAACCTGAGTAGTGTGCCACACAACCGACATGATATCTATCTGGCTCAATCTTTCCCCAAAACGAGTTTGCAATGCCACATGTGCTGAGCTTGGCACTTGTGAGGGCTATCATCGTCCTGGAAGTCAGCCTTGAAGTGACTCATTTTGTCGACCCTTTGTATGATTTGCTTTCTCCCAGCCTACCTCATTGCTCGGAGGGGAACGTAGGGATAAGTTCCTCTTAGCCCAATTAGTATGAGAAACAGTGCGTCTCGGGATCCAACAAAGAATTCTTCCGTAGGGAACCACTCGACCATCCACTACACCTGGTCTTCTTTCAGATTCTCAAATAATTCTACCCATCCTCCAGCGTCCTCTAGTTGAGCGAACATGTTAGGCATATAATTCATACGCCTTGGCTGGTGGAAGGCGATGTGACCATCCAAGTCATTGTGTAGGATCTCTTACCGCTATTCTATTTCTGGAGGTGCTCCATGAGCCAGAGCTGAAGTAATAAGTTGCAACCCTCAAAATGATTGGCCATTTGCTGACAGTTGTCCAGGGCTCGGTACATCTCAGCAACGATCATGGGCACTATACTGAAGGGCTGCCCGCCAATTCCTTCCATCAGAATCTTGTTTACCATGGCCAGTCTGGTGTGGATCCTAGCCTTATTTATAAGGAACACTATCATTCCCAAAAAGCAGAACATAAAAACAAAGACCCTTTTGTGGATATGTCCCAATGAGGTGAGGGCGAATTCATCCGAGTAGGTGTGGTATGACTTGCTATGGCCGTACCTCTCGTACAGATAGTCGAATAGGATGTAAGAGTCTTTCAGACAGGTTAAATCTGGATTCTTCTTCAGTCCCTTCATCTTAAGGAAACCCCTACCCTTGCGATTCTCTGGCACAAGCAAACCCGAAGTCTCCCAAGGGATACCAGCTAAACCTCCTATTCTTCAAGCAAATGAGTCATTTCAAGGTCCCCGAAGTGGAACACGGACCTGTTACTATCCCAGAACAATGTTGCAGCCTCTATAATTCTATTGTCAGGCTGGATTTCTAGAAGGGAAGGCAAATTCCCTAAGTATTTGCGGAAGATCATCTGATCACTAGAGTGGAGGTCTTTCCACCAATCCAGCAGCCTTGGATGAATGTTGGTTACCATATCAAATCTGGGGACTTCGTGCCTCATTTTCTACAAAACAAAGCGTTAGGCCCTTACTCCACCAGACTCGACTATTTAAACCAATAATTAGCATAGCAAGCATTTAGTTCTCCAAATAAAAGCACAGAACATGGAGGTGTCCATTTGGGTTTCAAGGAAACCCGGTGGACTTTCGACAAGGCTATCCTAATGAATCATTATGTGGACAACATAACTGACTCGGCTAGGTTTGACCATGATGCACGTACAGTTTAAACGGAGTAAGATTTCTATTGGGGTATTAGACGGGTACCCTTGAGCGGACAACTCAAGAGGGAAAGGCATCGAACCGTCGACTGCACCGCTGCTTGACTGGTTTTACCGCAAATACGCCTTTGCCAAATTTAAAGGGTGATAATATCGGAAGGGCGCAGCCACTCATTATAAGCATTGCTATGGTATTTGTTTGGCACGAGTGGAATATGATGTTGAAGATGCACTTTACAAGAATGAAACAAATTGACATGTATTTCCACGTTCATAAAATAAATGTTTACAATAATTGCTCAAAATTACAATAGTATTGATGGAAAGCGGTAAATAAAAGCGTTAAAGAAAAAGAAACAAAAGACAAGTCAATTTCAAATAAAGGCATTAAACAAATCAATAAAATAAAGCAATAAAGTCACATATAACATGAAATGGTAAAAGCCTAAAGAATTCCCAGCAGAGTCGCCATGCTGTCGACACCCCTTTTTTTTTTCTTTCCAGAACCGGGTTCAGAATCGGGTATACGACATTCAGGAGGATAACTCTATTCCCTTGCGAGAATTGGGTTTTTGTTTTTGATTTTGAAGAGTCGCCACTTAATGATTAAGTGCATTAGGACACTAAGTATCTTTCAGTTGGAAAACCAGAGTTCGGGTAAGGGCTAAAAATTATCTCGAGGGGAAGGTATTAGACACCCCTCAAGATCACCTAGTGTGGTTCCCGGCCATGTTACAAATGTAACTTTAAGTGCAACCAATAAGTAAACAAGCAATAATTACAAATACAAGGGAGTTTTCATATAATAGTTGCAAATAATTTGAAATTAAAACAAAGTTAAAGAGACTGAAATTTGAGAAGAAAATAGTTTTAAAATTCAGAATAAATGAGTGAAGAGAGGGAAAAATTGCACATAATTACTGGAAGTAATTGAAGTTAAAAAGTAGCTAAAGAAGCTGAAATTTGAGAAAACCAGTTTTCGAAATAAAAATAAACAGATAAAGGGAGAGGGGTCCTATGTTTATAAATAATATGGATCACCCCACACAACACCCGGTAACCATTTATACACGTGGTGTTATCGCGTGGTCATCATATCCATATCTACCCTTCCCACCCCATTAAGGTATTAAAGCGCGGAATATCTCGTTACTTATTACATGATAGTACCCGTCCCAATCCTATCAGTATCGGAGGAATTTGGACTACTAGTCCTAAAGGGAGAGGGGATTGGGGCCTTTTGAGAGTTTTCAAAGGACAAAATACTAAGGCGTCAATCAAAACACATAATGCAAGTAAAGGGGAAAACAAATAAGCAAGTAGGGCTCAAATAAGCCTTCTAAAATCAGATAAAGCCATAGAGTTTAGCATGTATTGCACGTACTGGTTTAGTCTTAAATTAAATTAAAGCGATAAGCGGACTGGTTCAACACATATTTTTAGACAGGAAGTCTACATTAGGCTTACTCGAATGCAGTTGTCTAAGACTGATCCAGTTGATTAGTTAACCCTTTGTCTATGTGTTGGATAGAACTACTGATTTTTAAAATACAAGCTAATTTTAAAGAAAAATTACAGAGTACAAATTGGTTTTAAAAAAAAGGTACTGCTTTGTTACAAAAGTGATTTAACAACTAAAAAAACGAGTTTCAGGAGGCAGATTAGTTAGGAAAAGGAGTTGCCAATTTTTTAACAAAAGAACTGAGTTGAAGATTGATTAGAAGAGATTTGTCAGATAAATATAAAGAAATGACTTTAAGCAGATTTGAAAAAAAAAAGTTTACCAGAGTCAACGAGAGAGTATGTTTCAGAAATAATACACTGATTTGATTATGAGAAAAAATTTTTAAGAGTTCAGAAAGGGTGTAGGAATCGTTTGTTTTAGTAAAATCGATACTGTTTTAAACAAGTGAGACAGCTTTGGTTTGAAATCCCTATAGGCATACTCTCTGTACGCTATTGCTTCTTGATACCTTTTCAAACACTAATAGAAGCCTTATAAACAATAATATCTATGTGCCATTTTATTATTAAACCTAACTGTTTGCCTAATAACGTTATTATATGCAGAGATTCAAACCCATATAGGCATGGTATCTATATGCATGGTTGCAGAATTTAGAAGTTAAATCTTATAGGCATGTTTTCTACGTGTGAAACTGCACAAATTAGAAATAAAATCTTATAGTCATATTTTCTACCCTTTGCGCATAAAAGTAAACCCCCTCCCATTTTTCATTGAATCCCCGTGATTTTATACAAATCATTACAGACTAGTAGAACAAGACTGAAATTAAAAGTACATCAGGAGCTATCAGCTACATCCGAGCAGTTTAATTCAAACTTAGTGTCTAACAATATGACATTGCACCACTTCCGAGATCAAGATTTCCAAAGCCTTCTCTTATCTAGGGTGTTTCAGAGATCCAAGGAGTTTCAGGAACCCTAGGCAGTGCTTACACCCAAGATATTAATTAGAAACTGAATTAAAGTGCAGTGTGGAAGAGCCAGCCCTTAAGTGTCCAAGTTCAGAGAGTGCTCATGGGTCCCAAGGCAAGGATCACAAGAGGGGGCAGAACCTAAGTTCTAAGAGTGAGTGCAAGTGCAATAAAGAGGGAGTTAGGGGGTGCCAAGGCGGGTTGGTGGTCATACCTAACGATGAGGTAGTCTTGCACACCCCTGACCAAGCCTGTTCAGCCAGCTAATAAGACCATAGACCTATTGAAGGTCAGACTATGGTCTAGATAGTGATTAGGACACTGCCAGACCATGGTCTTAAAGCTCAGGAGACATATAAAGGGGAAAAGGGAATGGGAATTGAAAGAGTTTAGGACTCAGGGAGTCCAGTCCATATACATGAACAACAATGTCAAGTGTTGTCATGTTTCTAAACCATAACTCAACATACAAAAGGAATTGGGGGATAGGGATTCATGTAGGAGCATAGCAAAGAAACAAACCAACTTGCAAAAAAAAATTACATAATGGGAGCAGTAAGCCAAACAAAGAATGGACTGAAGAATAAACACATAGGAGAGTGGAAGAAATTAAACAAAGGTAATATACCAGTTGCAGAAGAAGCAAGCAAAGAAATGCAGGATACTTTCAGCCAAACAACAATTAGAGAAGAGAGCTTTAAGCTTATGAGTTGAGAGAACTCGAATATTTAAAAAATCTAAGTGTATTTGAGAGAAGAAGTAATGACTTGTTCGTGTGTTCGAACTCGTTTTTGAAGGGGAAGAAGTACATGTATGTACAGTTTTTGAAAACGAGTAAAAAGTGAGGTAATAAGCCACAGATATGGAAACAATCACAAATCAGATTCAATTACACAAGTAATTTCCCCTTAATTAAGGGATCACTTGTTAACGGGCAGTGATAGGTTAAAAAATAAGGAAAGAAATCAATTTAAGAGGCAGATTGGTTATTTCCATAAAAGGAGTAGTAAAACAATAGAGCAAATGATTAAGTCCAAGTACAGGAACATAATTATTTTGAGAAGGGATTCAGTAAGGCAAAATTAGGAAATAAATCAATTAACCCTTAATAGGCGAAGGAAATCAGAATTTCACAAGGAAAAGCTTTGAAAATCAATCACGAGTTTGAAAATCAATAACAGAAGGGACTCAATATATAAATGAAGTGCACAAGTAATAGTTATGTGAGGCCAAGCTATGGTAAGAGGAAATAACATACAGTAATAACACAGAATTAATAGACAACAAGCATTCATAGCATGATAGTCACGTAGGTCAAATTTCATTGGCTTAGTAATAGAGAAAAAGATCAGAAGCATGCAAAAGTTAAGTGAAAACTTTTCTGAAAAGATAGTTAAGTCTGACAAGTAGCAAGAACTTAGAGTCAAAGGAACCACATAAAGAAAAGGGATGATGAGACAAAGGAATTTCAAATCAAGTCGGGCAATTTCAAACAGATGCAATGCACTAGCAACTTCAGGAACTCGCATAAACTCCAAAGAAATAAGGGTTTTCAACACTTAAAAGATGATAAATAAATGAAACAAACAACAAATAATTTCAGATTCTCAAAGAAATCCCAAAAACTAAGGTTTTCAGAACCTAGAGATGATAAGCAAATGAATCGAACAAAATATTAGCAAACGGACTCAGAAACCCTAATTTGAAATCAAAAGATTTTTGAAAAATGGAATTTGGGGAGAACACTTGAAATGTTAAATACAACACAAATCAAAACAGATAAACGAAAAAGAACCTTGAATAAGTTAGGGTTTCTAAGAACCCTAGAAATGAGAAAGGCTTGGAAGAAACAAGATCAAATCCGGAGTCGATAAGGTCAGAATCAGGTTCAGGAGGCTAAGACACGCTGGAGCAAGGCCGGAGATGGTTGGAAACCTCGAATCGATGAATTTCTGAGTGAATACCCTCGAGGTCTAGCCTTGAATCTTCAGGTATCAGGCACGTGAGAGCAGTAGGAGGTGAGTATAGGTCGTCCATGGCTTGAGCGACCATGAATTCCGGTGAGTTTATGGTTGAAAGTGGTCAGAGAGAGATTAGGGTTTCGAGAGAGTTTGAGAGAAAAGGGGGCTAAAGGCAGCGTCTGAGGAGAAATGAGGTAGGGTAAGGGGTCGTTTGAAATTAAAAAAGGAAAGTGGCCGTTGATCTAAATGATAAACGACCAAGATTGAAAAGGGTTATGGGTTGGGTCGGTTAAATGGTTGGGTCGGGTAATTGGTTTTAAATTGGGGTGCCAATTTGGGCTGAAATTGAAATAAAATTTAGGCTAGATTTTAAATAGCCAATTTTTCCCTTTTATTTTATATAAAAAATGGTAATAATGGTTTAAAAAAAATTAAAAATACTGAGTAAACAAATATTACATAAATATTATCATAAAAAATACTGGAACTAATTTTGTAATTATAAAATGCTATTAATCACCAAATAGGTTATAATTGCAATTATATGCAATTTAGCTTTAAAATGCCAAATAAATTTGTAAAAATATGAAAAAATTACCTTAGTTATATTTTGTTGCAAATGTGAGAATAAAATAAATTATTTACCAAAAATGATAATTTGGGGAATACTTATTGGATTTTGTTGTATTAAAATAAGCAATAAATTGTTTTTTAAAATTATTAAAAATGCCAAAACTCTTGGGTGTGCTTATATATGCACATATATATGATATTTTGGAAGTATTTTGGGTATAAAATTACCTAGAGAAAACTTGGGTATCAAACAAGTGGTTGGAGCGGTGAATAAATGGCAACCGGGGCTAAACATTGGCATGTATGTGTTTAGTGTATTTTTCATATTTCATGTATTTTTATTATGTTGGCCTGATATGTTTGTGTTTGTGCTGTAGTAATATTTTCCTTGTTTGTTGTACTAAATTTTATTTTAATTGAAGTGGAAATTAAGTTTAAGTGCTTGTGTTGTTATATGAAACTATCAAACGAATGGAGAACTAAAAAAGTAATGGGCATATTCTATTAAATATTATTGTTAATGTATAAAAAATATTATTTACACCAAATAAAAAAAAAGGAAGGCCGAATCAATGTGTCCTGCATCCGGTGTGTCTCAATGCAGCTGCTGACCTGAGGCGCATCCCTCCCGCCCGGGTACGCTATCAGGATCATCATCATCATCAAGTTGTCTCCTTATAGTCGGATGCAGTGCAGGATGACATGTATCGGTGGTGCTGTCAGGTCCAGTAGAAGGCTACATAATAATACGAAACTTAGTATAGAAAACTACATAACAATTCACAATAATTTATATTGTCTTACCATCATTGTGTCTGGATCCTGAATGTAGTCATCACTCGCAGCATCGCATGAAGCCTTAAAAAAGAAATTAATAAAGTTAAAGAAAATAAATAAGTTACAGTTAAAACAAATTCAAATTCAATACTAATAAACTCATTCATGCGCATGTGATGTGGATCCATAACTCAGTCGGTGCCCACTATAAAAATCTCGGGTCGGATGATCGTAATCAGTGTTAGACGGGCCTGGAAAGTATCTACTCCAATCCATTCCTTGAATATCCGAGCCCGTGATCAATAATTGACCCGATGGGGTCACCTGCGATGGCACTGGAGTGCGATAAATTCCAAGGCTGTAAGAAGTCAAGTCCGTTTCATGCATGCCACCTGCCATATCAGCAACAACATCTTTAGCAGGAGCCTCAACGCCCCCTTGCTGGGGACCACCTCCTCTCCGCCCATGACCACGTCGTCCGACACCACCAGCTCGTCGGGCACCACCAACTCATGGGATACCACGACCTCGCTGGTATTGCGCTGGGTCCATATAATCAGCCTGGTGTGCCAAACGCTGATCTGATTGGGCTCGCTACAGTGTCTGGGCAGCCACATCCATGAATCGACGACTATACTCCTGCATGGCCACATGATCATGGACATGAATCTGTATCTGCTGCCACATATGATAGACGGTATGCAATCCAATCACCTGTACAAAGTAAAAAATATAAACTACATATTTGGCACTAAATTATACGTATATAATTAATAATAACAGAAAACATACCAGGGCCTTGTGTTTCCCGGCGTATGGGACATACCGACTGTGTGCCTGATGAACTGGGTTCCCGATAAAAATTTGAGAAACAGTGTGGTACCATGACATATAACGTTGAATAGGAAAGTGTTGCGAAGGTGGGGTCAAGTCCCCTCGCATGTCCCAAGTACCCAACTGCTCGTCAAGCCATGCCACAAATGTATCGTCCTCCCTGGACCGATCATTCCTCTCATAATGTAAAGCATGCCATGCAGGCGGACTTGGTATAGGCTGTGGCATGCCAAACTGACAAAATACCCGGTCGGAGGCATGATGCTCGACAATATCGAGGCATATGAGCGGGATAGAAGCCCTCCAAATATGTCGGCCGAACGTGAAATATGCTGGCAGGGTACCTATCACCTCATCGTTGTACGATGTCCAGATGAACTATCAAATAAGAACACAAACCGTTAGTAGACACAACACTAAGTTAATCTATAACAGGTAAGTTTAGTTAGATATTCACCTGCGCGTCGTCCAGTAGATCCAACACATCCCTGACGGAGGGGGAGATTATAATAGGCATCATAATCTCATGCAAGAGTATGACGCATAACCCACCTACAGGCTAGAGGGAGATGCATAATTTCTACATTAGCCGGTAGCTATGGTAGAGGTGGCTGAAACTGCAGAAATCGCTCCCAGGCCCAAACCTAACATACAAAGTTAACGTAAAGTATGAGATTAACTATAACTAGGTAGAATTGTAACTAATGGACATATTATTTGAATATGTTGTCACCTGTAGAAGCGGCAGAAAGCCACCAATATCTCTCTGTGTACCGATGCAAGCCCGACACATCTACCTGTACAAATATGAGTTAACAGCACCACCCTAGCAGTAGATGGCTGTATCCTCGAACCGGCCAATATGATGCAGAAAACGGAGGCTCACTAGGTTCCCCGAAGTTTTTAGGAATAGGACCCCCCCAAGCAGAAAGAGCAACAATCTCATGACCCGGATCTCCCACCATCGGGAGTCGTGATGGCGCCTACTGTCGGAGCTAGGCAAGCCAAGCATTAAAACCTTTTTGGATAACAACACAACAGCAATAGCAACAATAAACCTTTAAATAAAAGCGGAAGTCTTTTATAACATGAATAACTGAGAACCCAAAAATGCGGAAGTTTAATATTTCACTATCCAAGACTGGAGTCACTATCTCACGAACCACTAAAGAGTGCTACAAACAAGTCTGAATAGAAAATACATAATGTCTGTCTCGGAACAATGAAAACAAACAGAAAAAAATGGAAAGGGACTTCTGCCTGCGAACGCTAGCTAGGCTACCTCGTAAATCCCTAGACTGAAGTCAGCTCCCGCTCAGTATGCTACTGTTGTGGTCCAAAAGCTGCTCCGGTACCGTGATCTGTTCAAAAAGCACAGAAATGTAGCATCAGCACAACCGACCCCATGTGCTGGTAAGTGCCTGGCCTAACCCCGACGAAGTAGTGACGAGGCTGGACAGGACTAGCAAATCAATCTGTGCAGTTCAATATATATATGTGCAATAAAAGGAAAGAATACCGAAAACTAAACAGTTAGAATGGGAGGGAAACATGCTATGGGGAGTACAATCCGGATATAAATGTTATCAACTTAAGTAAGAAACATGGCACAACAATAATTAACAAAAGCAAGACAATCAACAGTTGCACGACATCAACCTTCGTGCTTTTACTCTCATTCTCACCCAAAGCAATCAAATAAAATGCACGGCATCACCCTTTGTGCTTTTCCCTCACATAACTCTCATTTCATGGCATGGAATGATCCTTCGTGCAATTATAGTCAAATCAGAGCACGAAATGTCCCTTCGTGCATAAATAATCAACCATGGCACGGAATGACCCTTCGTGCAAATATAATCAAACATGGAACGGAATGACCCTTCGTGCAAATATAATCAAACATGGCACGGAATGACCCTTCATGCAAAGAGTCCCAAAATATACCAAAATAAGCACAAACAAAGACCCACGATCATGCTAGACACTGGTGTATAGATACTCGTCACCATGCCTACACACCGTACTCGATCATTTAGCAATTAGCAATTAATAACGCTCTAATCCTATTCCCTCAAGCCAAATTTAGATCAAACACTTACCTCGGTCCAAAGAATAGCAATCAACTCTCCAACAACGCCTTTCCTCTACAATCTGACTCTGAAACAATGGTATCTAGGCATAATTAATTCAATAATATCAATTAGGGCTCAACAACATAATCCCATAGCCTAGAAATGAGTTTTCTAGCATTCTTCCAAAAATACCAAAATTTGACACCGGACCTACATGGTCCAAACACGAGGCTCGGACCAAAACCTAGTTACCCATAACCCTACGAGTTCAAATATATAATTTGTTTTAAGATTCGACCCCAAATTGAGGTTGAATCACCCAAAATTCCCAAAACCCTAACTCTACCCAAAACCCCTAATTTCTACTTTGAATTCATGATTTAGGGCTAGGAAATTAGTGATTAGATGAAGAATTAAGAGAGAATGAAGTTAAGATCACTTACCTAAGAAGCTATGGAGGAAAAGACTCTTCAAAATCGTCTATGGGGTGTTAGGGAGAAGAGCTCGTGTGGAAAAATGAGGAAAATCCCGTGCTGCTACTGTTCTGGAAATTAAAAATATAACTGGGCAAAATTGCTCTTCGCGTTCGCGGGAAGAGTGTCGCATTCGCAAAGGGTAATTTGGGCAGGGCATCGCGTTCACGATGGAAAGGCTACGAACGCGAAGAGGAAAAGGCTGGGGGTCTAGAACTTGGTCTACGCGAACGCGTGGACCCTAATGCGAACGCGATGAAGAGGGTCTGGAACATTACGCGTTCACGAAGCTAGAGATGTGAACGCGAAGAGTAAAAGAGGAATGAGTCCTCAGAGTCAAATGACTATACGGGAATGCGAGGCAAGGGATGCGAACGCGATGAAGGGAGAACCCATAGCTTCGCGAACGCGAAGAACAAAAGGGGTCTGCACAGCTGAAGCAAAAACCTGCAGTCTTTTTAAGAGTAAAAACACCCGAACCACCTCCAATTCACTCCCGAGCCCTCGGGGTTCCTAACCAATCACACACACTAACTCAATAAAATCTTATGAACTTACTCGAGCGATCAAATCGCCAAAACAACATCAAAATCAATGAATCAAGCCTCGAAATCATAATTTTCATTTCAAACTTCTTAAATTTCTAACTTTAGATAATTAGGTCCGAAACACGTCAAACGACGTCCGATTTCGACCAAACTTCGCAGGAAGCACTTAACACATATATAAGACCTGTACCAGGCATCAGAACCAAAATACGAGCCCGATACCATAGTCTTATAATCAATTTTCTTTTCCATTTTCCTTAATAATTATAGAAAAATAATTTAACAGAAAAATTCTTTTACTCGGGTTCTAGACCTCGGATTCCGACTCCGGGCACATGCCCGAGTCCTATATTTTTTTATGAACCTGTCGGGACCATCAAATCACGGGTCCGGGTCCGTTTACCAAAAATGTTGACTGAAATCAACTTTAATCATATTAATATCGAAATTCTTCAATTTTTTTTACAGAATTCACATATTTCAACATAAAAGCTTTCCGGCTACACGCTCGGACTGCGCACGCAAATCAAGACAACTATAAGTGAGGTTTTCAAGGCCTTGAAAGCGCGGAACGAATGAGAAAATAGGTGATGTCCCTTTGGGTCATCACATCCTCCACCTCTAAAACAACCGTTCGTCCTCGAACGGACAAAAGAAAGAAGTACTGGAGTCAGGAAATAGATGAGGATAATGGCTCTGCATATCAAACTCGGACTCCTAGGTTGATGCCTCAGGAGGCTGACCTCTCCACTGGACACGCACTGAAGGAAAACCCTTCGACCTCAACTGTCGAACTTGCCGGTCTAGGATAGCTACCGGCTCCTCCTCGTATGACAGATCCTTGTCCAATTGGACAGTGCTGAAATCTAACACGTGGGTAGGATCACCGTGATACCTCTATAGCATAGACACATAAAACACTAGATGCACGGCTGGCAAGCTAGGTGGCAAGGCAAGTCTGTAAGCCACCTTTCCAACACGATCAAGGATCTCAAATGGGCCAATGAACCTAGGGCTAAGCTTGCCCTTCTTCCCAAATCTCATCACGCCCTTCGTAGGCGATACACGTAGCAATACTCTCTCACCAACAATTAAAGCTACATCTCGAACCTTGCGATCTGCATAACTCTTTTACCGCGACTGAGCCGAACGAAGCTTGTCCTGAATGATCTTGACTTTATCCAAGGCCTCCTGGACTAAATCTGTACCCAATAACTAAGCCTCTCCCGGCTCAAACCATCCCACTGGAGACCAAAATCTCCTACCATACAACGCCTTATATGGAGCCATCTGAATGCTGGACTGGTAGCTGTTGTTGTAGGCAAACTCTGCTAAAGGCAAAAACTGGTCCCAAGAGGCTCGAAGATCAATGACACAGGCTCGGAGCATATCCTCCAATATCTAAATAGTCCTCTCGGACTGGCCGTCTGTGTGAGGATGGAACACTATGCTCAACTGAACCTGGGTGCCCAACTACTGCTGTACTTCTCTCTAGAAGCGCGAGGTAAATTGCGTACCCTGGTCCGAAATGATAGATGTCGGCACCCCATGCAGGCGAACGATCTCTCGGATGTAGATCTCAGCTAACCTCTCTGATGAATAAGTGGCTGAAACAGGAATGAAATGCACTGACTTGGTCAGCCTATCAACAATGACCCAAATAGCATCAAACTTCTTCCGAGTCATTGGAAGTCCGGTAACGAAATCCATGGTAATCCTCTCCCACTTCCACTCGGGAAGCTCAATCCTCTAAAACAACCCACCAGGCCTCTGATGCTCATGCTTGACCTATCATGCTTGACCTCCTGACAGGTCAAACATCGAACCATATTTGCAACAATGTCTTTCTTCATTCTACGCCACCAATAATGTTGCCGCAAGTCATGGTACATCTTCGCGGCACCCGGGTGAATAGAATACCGAGAACTATGGGCCTCCGTTAAGATAAACTCTCAAATCCCATTGACATTGGGCACACAAACTTGCCCCTGCAATCTCAAAACACCATCATCATCTAAAGTCACCTTCATGGAACCTCAACGCTACACCGTGTCTCTCAGGACACACAAATAGGGAACATCAAACTGTCGATCACGGATATGCTCCAATAATGAAGAATGAGCGACCGTGAAAGCTAACACTCTACTAGGCTCAGAAATGTCCAACCTCACAAACCGATTGGCCAAGGCCTGAATATCCAAGGCAAGTGGTCCCTGGCTGACCGGAACATAAGCAAGACTACCCATGCTGGCGGACTTCCTACTCAACGCATCGGCCACCACATTGGCATTTCCCGGGTGGTATAAGATAGTAACATCATAGTCTTTCAACAACTCCAACCACCTCCTCTGCCTCAAATTCAACTCTTTTTGCTTGAACAAGTACTGAAGGCTCTTGTGACCCGTGTACACCTCACACGTCACACCATATAAGTAATGCCTCCAAATATTTAAGGCATGAACAATGGCTGCCAACTCTAGATCATGGACCGGATAATTCTTATCGTAGATCTTTAATTGCCTTGAAGGATAAGCAATGACTCTGCCATCTTGCATCAATACCGCACCAAGCCCAATACGGGAAGCATCACAATAAACTGTATAAGTCCCTGAGCCTGTGGCCAAAACCAATATCGGTGCCGTAGTCAGAGCTACCTTGAGCTTCTAAAAGCTCGCCTCACACTCATCTGACCATCTGAACTGGGCACCCTTCTAGGTCAATCTGGTTATCGGGGCTGCTATAGATGAAAACCCCTCCACGAACCAACGATAATAACCTGCTAACCCCAAGAAAATCCGAATCTCAGTCATTGATGCTGGTTGAGGCCAGTTCTTGACTGCCTCAATCTTCTTCGGGTCCACCTGAATGCCCTGTACTGATACAACATGACCCAAAAATACAATCGAACTCAACAAAAACTCGCACTTCGAGAACATAACATACAACTGACTATCCCTCAGAGTCTGAAGAACCACTCTGAGGTGCTTCTCGTGCTCCTCTCGGCTGCGGGAGTACACCAGAATATCATCAATAAAGACTATCACGAACAAATCTAGATAAGGCCTGAACACTCGGTTTATCAACTCCATAAATGCTGCTGGGGCATTGGTCAACCCAAATGATATGAACAAAAACTCATAATGCCCATACCAAGTGCGAAATACTATCTTAGGGACATCAGACGCCCTAATCCTCAGCTGATGGCAGCCAGATCTCAAGTCTATATTTGAAAACACATTTGCACCCTGAATCATCAATCCTTGGCAGTGGATACTTGTTCTTAATCATCACCTTGTTCAATTACCTGTAATCGACGCACATTCTCATCGATCCATCCTTTTTCTTAACAAATAACACCGGCGCACACCAAGGAGAAACACTAGGCCTGATAAAACCCTTCTCTAGCAAATCCTGTAACTGGTCCTTTAACTCCTTCAACTCTAGCAGGGCCATGCGATACAGCAAAAGAGAGATGTGATGCGTGCTTGGGGCCAGATCAATACAGAAATCAATATCCCTCTCGGGCGGCATACCTGGCAGGTCTAAAGGGAAAACCTCGGGGAACTCCCAAACAATAGGAACGGAGTCAATAGAAGGGACCTCTGTGCTGGAATCGCAAACATATGCCAAATAAGCTAAACACCCCTTCTCGACCATGCGTTGAGCCTTTACATATGAAATAACACTGCGGGTGGCATGACCTGGGGTCCTTCTCCACTCCAATCGGGGCAAATCTGGCAAAACCAAGGTCACGGTCTTGGCGTGACAATCCAAGATAGCATGATACGGGGACAACCAATCCATCCCCAATATGACATCGAAGTCCACCATGTCTAGAAGCAATAAATCAACACGGATCTCAAGACCCTCAAACACTACCACACTGGAACGATGAACTCGGTCGACCACTATAGAATCACCCACTAGTGTAGATACATAAACAAGGATACCCAAATCATTACTAGGTATAGCCAAGTAGGGTGCAAAATAAGACGACACATATGAATACGTAGACCCAAGGTCAAATAGCACTAAAGCATCCCTATCACAGACTAGAATAATACCTGTAACAACAACATTTGAAGAATCAAACCTCTGGCCTGGCTGGCAAAGCATAACACCGGGTCTAGGCCCTAGTTTCCTGAACCATGTCTCTAGGACGATCGACTACTGGCTGACCTCTACCTCTGCTAGTCTGAGCTCCACCTCTACGGTCTCTACCTCCACCTCTATGATCCCTACCCCTACCTCTAGCTGGCCGGGCGAGCTGTGGATCGCCTGATGCCAGAATCATAGGGCGAAGACCCTGCTGCTGAGAGCTGCCTGAGGCTCGAGGGCAAAACCTGACAATGTGACCGGGGTCATGTAACGACCCGATCGGTCATTTTGGGAATTTACGCCCCGAAACTCCATTAACTGTTTTTACTAAGTTCATTTCTGCTATTGTGGTTTGCCGGGATATTCGGTTCTAGGATTCGGAGTGTTTTGGGACACTTAGTCCCTAAATGAGAGCTTAAGAGTTGAAAAATGGTCCGTATTCGAAACAATGTGAAGACGACCTCGGAATGGAAATCCGATGGCTCCGTTATCTCCGTTAGGTGATTTCGGGGTTGGGAGCGTGTTCGGAATGTTCTTTGGAGGTCCGTAGCTCTTTTAGGCTTAAAATGCCGAAGTTTGAATTTTTGAAGTTTTCGGTCCGATAGTGAGTTTTTGATCTGAGGGTCGGATTTGAATTCCGGAAGTTTTTGTAGCTCCGTCCTATTATTTGGGAGGTGTGTGCAAAATTTCAGATCATTCGGACAAGGTTTGGATAGGTTTTTGATCGAAAGTGTGTTTTGTTAGATTTTGAAGTTCATAGGCTTGAATCTTTGATTAATTTGTGTTTCCGGTGTTTTTAGGTGGTTTAAGGATTTGAGCAAGTTTGAATGATGTTATGGGATATGCCTGTAGGTTTGGTTGAGGTTCCGGGGGCCTCGGGTGTGTTTCAGATGCTCAACGGAGCAATTTGAGGCTTGGAGTGTTGCAGAAATTGCAGGTCTGAGATCCTTCTTCGCGATCGCGAAGAAGGGGTTGCGTTCGCGTAAGTCCCGTTTCTCTCTTCATCGAGTTTGCGGATAAGCCACCACGTTCGCATAGTATAATCTGGAGGGTGCCCATCTTTCCTTATACGCGATCGCGTTTAGGGCCACGCGTTCTCGAAGCCTTGTTCTCCCCTTTAACGCGTTCACGTCATCTGTTGCGCGTTCGCGAAGAAATGTTTCCCCACCCTTCGCGTTCGCGAACTGCTTCACGCGTTCGCGAAGAGTAAATAAAACCCCCCCTCCATTTTCTTCTCCATGAACGCAATAGCACCTACGCGTCCGCGATGGCCAAACACCTGGGCAGACAGATTAAATTAGCCATTTCGAGGGTTCACCATTTTTACAACATTTTGACTTCTAGAGCTCGGTTTTTGGCGATTTTTGAAGGGATTTTCATCAGGGCAACTTGGGTAAGTAATTCCAACTCGTTTTAGATCATATTCCATGAATTTCCTCTAAATTTCACCCTTTAATTTCGTGTTTTTGAATGGGAAGTGGGTAAAACTTCTTAGACCTAATTGTTAGGATTTGAGGGGGCATTTGACCTCCGATTTGGGAGATTTTTATATGGTTAGACTC
>MU671152.1:100940-116461 GCA_026770625.1 Nicotiana glauca | reverse complement strand
TTTCGCACCGGTTCGAGGTAAGTGGCTTGCCTAACCTTGTGTAGGGGACTTCGTCCCTTAGGATGTGATAATTGATTATTGAATGCCTTGTACATGAGGTGACGAGCGCGTACTTGAGCAAATTGTTGAAACCCGGATTTTTTACTTAATTACTTGAATTGGATTCTCTTTTATATTTGCCTTACTTTACTTGCTTTTATAGCCTGTGCTAGCGTAGAAGAGCATGTTTAATTGATCCAAGCTACCTATTTGTTTAAATTGTCTTAACTGTGATTATGTGGATCATGTTAGGCCAGTATTCCTTGATGCCTTGTATTGTTGTACTTTAATTTCTGAATATTTCTCTGACGTTGGTTGCACATTTATATTGGGACTACGGATGCGGGATTCCGGGAGTTCCCCCTTGTTTGTTTTATTTTAGGACTACGGGTCGGTATCCCGGGAGACCCCCCTGCACTTTTATTTTGGGACTACGGGACAGTATCCCGGGAGATCCCCCTGCACTTTTATTTTGGGACTACGGGACGGTATCCCGGGAGATCCCCCTGCATACTGATGATTGTATTGCGGGATGGTATCCCGGGAGATTCTTTGATATTGATATGAGATTTAGACTACGGGACGGTATCCCGAGAAGTTCCATTGGACAATTGAGGAAAAAGGGGTACAGGACGGTATCCTGGAAGACCCTCGTTGGTATTTTTGTAATATTGCTGTATTTACTCTGTGTTTCTGTTTTGTCTTGCAGTATTATATTTCATTGATCTGTCTTATCACTTCGCTGTGTACATTAGTTTTCATCAGACTTCGATACTGTTAATCTCTTGCTATTTTATTGTTTCTGTCTCAGTAGGGCCCTGACCTTTCCTCGTCACTACCCAACCGAGGTTAGGCTTGGCACTTACTGAGTACCGCTGTGGTGTACTCATGCTACTCTTCTGCATACTTTTGTTGTGCAGATCCAGGTACTTCTGGTCGGACTTTCTATCAGTGATTCAGGCGATACATTCGGAGACTTGAGGTATATTCTGCCGCGTCCGTAGATCGAAGAGTCTCCTTCTATTCTAGCTTATAGTTAGCAGTTCAATTTCATGTGTTTAATTGTGTAGACATTTCTGGATATTAGAGCCATGACTTATGTTCTTTTAGCCTGTGTTGCCCGTGGGTTTCCGGGTCTGGGAGGTTACTTCAGTGTTGGTATTACAGTGTATGCGCCAGGCGGCAACTGCATACATTATTCCTGTTATTTAGTTTTGGTTATAAATTTGGAAATTGTTATCACTTCCGCAATGTGTTAGGCTTACCTGGTCGCGAAGACTAGGTGCCGTCATGACGTGTTCACAATTGGTGAACTAGGGTCGTGACAGGTCACCACAACCATAACAAGGCCTCGGTTGCTGCGACTGCTGGCCCTGTAGACCTGAATGTCCTCCCCTGAAGCTCTGTAAGTGGGGGTGCACTGATAGACTGCTGATCTGAATAATGCTGCTGAGAACCACCACCGCTTGGAGTACCATAAGAAACCTGGAGCACTGACAGAAAGGGTCTCGGGGAATGACCTCTACCATAAGAATCCCTACCTCCAGACGAGGTACCACTGAACCTACTAGAATGACGAGGCCTCTTATCCGACATCTGACCACCTCCCCGTGTGAGGGCCATCTCAACCCTGCGGGCCGCATTGGCCGCTCCCTAAAAGGAAATCTCACACCAGCTCCCATAGCCATCTGGATATGGATCGGCTGAATCAATCCATCAATAAATATCCGAACCCTCTCTTGCTCTGTGGGGAGTATCACAATAGCATGGCATGCCAAATCAATAAACCGAGTCTCGTACTGTGTAACTGACATGGAGCACTTCTGGAGGCGTTCAAACTGCCAGCGAAGTGCCTCCCGCTAAGTGACTGGGAAAAACTTCTCCAAAAACAAATTCGCGAACTGATCCCATGTCAATGCTGGAGACCCTACTGGTCTAGATAGGCAATAATACCTCCACCAAGTCTTGGCGGATCTTGCAAGCCGGAAGGTGGCAAAATCGACCCCATTGGTCTCCACCATACCCATGGTCCTATGGATCTCATGACAGCTGAACAAGAAATCATGTGGATCCTCTGATGAAGCACCACTAAAGGTGGTGGTGAAGAGCTTGGAGAACCGATCAAGTCTCCACAAGGCATCCGAAGACATAGCCGCTCCATCGCCGGCCTGGGTTGCAATACCTGGATGAGCTGCCACAGCTAGCTGAACCACTGGGACATGAGTCCGGGGAGCTACCTGCTCCGGAGTACGTGTAGCAGGAGTCTGAACCCCTCCTCTAGCCGGAATAGTGGCTGGTGCTACTGGCAGCAAACACGCTCTAGTGACACTCTCCATAAAGCCTGCCAATATGACTAGAGCGTTCTAAAGATCTGGGGTGACCATGACCCCTCCTGGAACCTGAGCTGGGCCCACCGGAGCTGCTGGGGCTGGAACCTCCTTATCATAGTCAATATGAGGCTCCACCTCCGGGACTGCTGCTTGGGGCTGAGCTCTGCCCCTGCCTCGGCCTCTGGCATGACCTCGGCCTGTGGCACGGCCTCGGCCTCTGCCCCTCGCAGGAGCTGCTGCTGGGGGCTCGGGCTGCTGCGCAGTAGAAGAGGAAGCACGTGTTCTCGCCATCTATGAAAGAACATAGTAGAAAGACAATCAGTATTTGAGAAACAGAATCGCACGACAAGAAAGAACAAAAGTGAAACTTTTCCTAACTCCGTAGCCTCTAGGAGATAAATACAGACGTCTCCGTACCGATCCCTCAGACTCTACCAAGTTTCGCTGTGAGTAGCGAGACCTATGCAACCTAGAGCCCACATGGTCCAAGCATGAGGCTCAGACTAAAACCTAGTCACCCATAACCCCACGAGTTCAAATATATAATTTGTTTTAAGATTCGACCCCAAATTGAGGCTGAATCAACCAAAATTCCCAAAACCCTAACTCTACCCAAAACCCCTAATTTCTACTTTGAATTAATGATTTAGGGCTAGGAAATTAGTGATTAGATGAAGAAATTAAGAGAGAATGAAGTTAAGAACACTTACCTAAGAAGCTATGGAGGAAAAGGCTCTTCAAAATCGTCTATGGGGTCTTAGGAAGAAGAGCTCGTGTGGAAAAATGAGGAAAATCCCGTGCTGCTACTGTTCTGGAAATTAAAAATATAACTGGGCCCAATTGCCCTTCGCCCTTCGCGTTCGCGGGAAGAGTGTCGCGTTCGCGAAGGATAATCTGGGCAGGGCATCGCGTTCGCGATGGAAAGGCTACGAACGCGAAGAGGAAAAGGCTGGGGGTCCAGAACTTGGTCTATGCGAACGCGTGGACCCTAACACGAACGCGATGAAAAAGGTCTGCAACATTACGCGTTCGCGAAGCTAGAGATGCGAACGCGAAGAGTAAAAGAGGACTGATTCCTCAGATTCAAATGACTCTACGCGAACACGAGACAAGGGATGCGAACGTGATGAAAGAAGAACCCATAGCTTCGCGAACGCGAAGGATACGTCGCGAACACGAAGAACAAAAGGAGCCTGCACACCTGATGCAAAATCCTGCAATCTTTCTAAGAGTAAAAACACCCCGAACCACCTCCAATTCACTCCCGAACCCTCGGAGCTCCTAACCAATCACACACACTAACTCAAACATCCTACGAACTTACTTGAGCGATCAAATCTCCAAAACAACATCAAAATCAATGAATCAAGCCTCGAAATCATCATTTTTATTTCAAACTTCTTAAATTTCTAACTTTAGATAATTAGGTCCGAAACACGTCAAACGACGTCCGATTTCGACCTAACTTCACAGGAAGCGTTTAACACATATTTAAGACCTGTACCGGCCATCAAAACCAAAATACGAGCCCGATACCATAGTCTTTTAATCAATTTTCATTTCTATTTTCCTTAATAATTACAGAAAAACAATTTAACAGAAAAATTGTTTTACTCGGGTTCTAGACCTCGAATTCCGACTCTGGGCACATGCCCGAGTCCCATATTTTTTTACGTACCCTTCGAGACCGTCAAATCACGTGTCCGGGTCCGTTTACCAAAAATATTAACCGAAGTCAACTTTAATCATATTAATATCAAAATTCTTCAAAGTTTTCATAGAATTCACATATTTCAACATAAAAGGTTTCCGGCTATGCGCCGGACTGCGCACGCAAATAAAGGCAACTATAAGTGAGGTTTTCAAGGCCTCGGAAGCACGAAATGAATAAGGAAACAGGTGATAACCCTTTGGGTCGTCAAAAACAACAGCCTCGTATATCGCTGTACATCCTCCTCCACTGACACGTCGGTGATAGTATGGTGGATCTGCACCAGGTGGTCTCTAATAGGGACCAACTGCATATGACTGGACCCAGACACTACAGTCTCGTCCTCCAGCCTGAAACCCGTGAGCATGTGCAGCATATCCCAATAAGACAGCCGCGAATAATATCTCATGGTCGCAGGCAGTAAAACTGCAAAGCCATCAGTGGACAGGCCATACACAATCTCATCGTCCTGGAGTGTGATGGTGGCCTCACCGATGGGCAGATGGAAAGTGTGCATCTCCGGTCGCCACCACTCAATCAAGGCCATGATCAATGCCCAGTCGAGCTGTATCCGGCCAATCCTAATAATCCTATATATTCCCATCTCCTATAGGTAATGGACCACGCGGGGATGTAGAACTCTATGACTCAAAATGCCCCACAATAGATCCACTCTCCCGGCCTGAAAAATCTACGTAAGCAACTGTCCGTCCCATATATACTCGAATCTATGCTGGGGCTGTAGGGCTAATAGATCCAACGTCCGAGGGCCGGGATATATAGTCACGTTTATGTCGTCAACTGTAAATTAAAACAACATTAATTGTATTTTATTTTGTATATTAAATATTAATTTTTTGAGATACACAATTTTTACCGTTATACAAAAATTATACCTATGGGTTCCAAGCTCAATATTTGAGTCCCATTAGCAACAAACTATCATTAATAATTATGTGTTTGTTTTATAATTTAAATTTATATTTTTAATAACTTAATTGTACAAATTTTATATATATATATATATATATATATATATATATATATATATACCTATGGGTTCTAGGATCGATATTTTGAGGCCCAGTGGCACCAAATTAACATTAGTANTGTTAATATCTTGATTTATATATATATATATATATATATACCTATGGGTTCTAGGATCGATATTTTGAGGCCCAGTGGCACCAAATTAACATTAGTAATTATGTGTGTTGATACAATTATTAACTTAATTCTACAAAGTTTGCATTTTCAACTACCAATATAAGATACTTAAACAGAAGGAATTCTAAGCTAAAATACTACACATTACTACGCTACAGGGCTCTAAATTTTACTACGCTAAAAGAGTCGATATTTTACTACACTAAAAAGGTCTAGATTTTACTACGCTAAAAAATAATCTAAACTAAACATAAACAACAAATAAAATTAATTGCAAATAAAACACAAAACGGCATTAAAAACACACATATATATATAAATCAAGATATTAACAGACAAATTTATTTGATAAATTTATATTTTTTTATAAAATACTAATATTAAATTCGGATAAATTTAACATACTAGTTTCGAAAAAAAAGAATACAAACCGAAATAGACTACATACAAATCAAATAATATGCATTATTATAAAAGTTTTAACTTAAAATAAACCTAAATACCTCGATTTAGAATTTTCGGAAAGCAAATAGATTGAAATTTTGACTCCGGAAGTGTGAATCAACAATAATACGAAGCTCTACTCGAATGTGGGACCTACGTTCTTCACCTTTTATGTGATGGGGGGACCCAATTTTTTTTCAAAAAATAGTGGGGCAGCGGGTATGGGAGTTGGGGACCAAGAAGAAGAAGAGATAAAATATTGAGGATGAAGAGACATAATCGTCGTCTTGAAGAAGACGACTCGTTTTTTAAAAAAAGGGTATAGCTCCGGGTATTTAGGAGCTATACCTCTTAGTATTAGCTTTTTATGTATAGCGCCCAAATACTCGACGCTATAAATTAATGACACAGTTAACGTTAATGCATAGTGCCCAGTATTTGGGCGCTATATATAAAAATGTCATCATTTTATTTTGCACCTATTAAGGTGCTACTTGTCCAAAAGAACCACATTTTTGTTCTGGGCTCTAAAGAAAAAACCCATCTCGAGACTTCTTTCTCAAAGCAGATGTCCAAGGCTAGTGAAGAAATCAGGGCATTGAAGGTTGTTTTGGACGAGAAAGAGGTCTATGCTGGAGAGCTCGTGCAGAATCTAACTCATGCACAAGAAGACCTCCGAGTTTCTTCTGATAAGTTTTGTTCTTTGGAAAGCTCCCATGCCTCTCTTCAAGCCTCCTATACATCTGCCTTGACTGAGAATGAGAAATTGAAGAACGAGATTGCTGATTGGGAAAGGGATTACGAGATCCTTGAGGATAAGTCTGCTATAGAAGTAAGTTGGGTGTTTTTGAATTCACGCCTTAATACCCTAATTGAAGCTGGCCAAGAAAATTTCAACTTAGAGTCTGAGTTTACTAAGATCAATGAAACTATTGAGAAAGCTCACAAACTTAAGATTTTCCTTCTCACGTGGCCGAACCTTCCGTGAGTGTTGAAGTTGATACGGGTATCCCAACTCTTTCAAGCCCAGTCGAGCCCGTTGCTGCAAGTCAAGTTCAACCTGCAACTGTTGATGCACCTGTCCAAGTTGAGCCCGCTGCTGCTAATGCACCTACTTTAGTACCTCCAACTTCTCAGTGACCAGTTTTAGTTGTTCGAATGTCTTTGTTTTTGTTTTTGCTTTATTTGGAAAATTGTGGTCATACCCTTGATTCCATTTGAGGGTTTATTTTGGAAACGCAAGTCCCCAGATCTTTCATGGGGCAATTTATATAAACAATTTGTAGTTTTATGACTAAGTTCTTACTTAGTCTTAAGCTTTTTAATATTTTAGGAGTTTTCTCGTTATTATCTTGAACTTCTATTTAATTTATTCTTGCCTTTATTTCTAAGGACTTATAGAATAATCTGCATTTTTTTCTTAGAAAATGCTTCTGTTAATTTCATGAATAACTAAATTAAATATGAATTTTATAAAGGAGGGCCCTTTTATATTTTGACACTTAATAAAGAATACATATCAACTTCATAATGGTGTTAATATACGATAAAAGAAATAGAAATGCACACGTTTCTTGGAAGTAACTTTGACAAATTTTTATTTGAATTTTGTCTAGTTTTGAATAATACTTTACATGTATTTGCATTACATCTATGACTTTCTCGTAACTATTTTTCTTGTAATGGATCTATAAAAGAAAAAATAATAAACTTGAGGTTTTTCTTTATAACCCGTTTCAGTACATAACCTTTACCCTAACTATAATAAGGTTTTCTTTGGCCTTAGCTCGTGACTTCTGCACTTGTCTTATTCAATGAGTGAACTTTTCAGACTTAATCATTGATTTTTCTCAATCTTCTTTGCCTTTATAATCATGCCTGTGTATATTATGTAGTCCCCTAAGTGTTTTAGTGTTGAAGTATGAAGCTTCGAGCAATTGATTATTCCTCTTATTTGGTCCTTTTCCTGAAAAAGGAAAAATATACAGGACTCGGAGGTGCTATTATAGAGGAAGAATACTTAACCTGTTTGAATTTGTATCAGAATATTTGTATCCCTAGGCCATGGAGTTTAATGTTTTCCACGTGCCTTGCAGGTCGTGACTCATCATTTAGTACGGGCTAACTTTTTGCCTATCATCTAAAATCGTTAGTAAAATTTTAACAATTCAAAAATAGAATTTTAAATCATAGATACCCGACCATGAGTATTCCTTATAAGTAATATCTCTTAAAATGAACATCATTCTAATGTGAATGTAGTATCTTGCCATCCATTGTTTCCAGTTCATATGCTATTTTACCTGCAATACCATGAATTCTATAGGGTCTTTCCCATGTTGGACTTAACTATTTGCGTTAGCTACCTTCGTAGATTAAAAAACCTTTTTAAGAACGAAGTCCCCAATTTTGAATAATCTGAGGCGTGCTTTCCGGTTGTAGTACCGTTCTATAACCTGCTTCTGTGCTTCCATTCTTATCAATGCAGCTTCCCTTCTTCCTCCAAGTAAATCGAGATTTACACGTATTTCTTCGTTATTAGATTCTTCTGTTGCGAGTGTAAACCTTGTACTTGGCTCTCCTATCTCAACAAGAATTAAAGCTTCTGCTCCATAAACCAATGAAAATGGCATTTCTCCTATACTTGTGTTTCTTGTTGTGCGATATGCCCATAAAACACTAGGTACCACTTCTGGCCAATTTCCTTTTGACTCTTCTAAACACTTCTTTAAATTATTGATAATGACTTTATTTGTTGATTCTGCTTGCCCATTATCAACTGGATGATAAGGTGTAGACGTAATCCGTTTAATCTGCCAACTTTGAAAAAATTTCTGTGATTTGAGCTCCTATAAACTGAGGGCCATTATCTCACATGACCTCCTTTGGTATACCGAATCGGCATATGATATTCTGCCAAATAAAATCTTTAACTTCCTTTTCTCGCACCTATTTGAATGCTCCTGCCTAGACCCATTTAGTAAAATAATCAGTGAGTACGAGCAAATATTTTACCTGTCCTTTTGCTTGTTGTAATGGACCCATGATATCCATTTTCCATTTCATAAATGGCCACAGTGTGATGACTGGATGTAGTAATTCAGCAGGTCTATGCATATTGTTACCATACATTTGACATTTATCGCATTTAGCCACGAAACTTTCTGCTTCCTCTTCCAATTTAGGCCAATAATACCCTACCCTAATTAGGGTTCTTACCAATGATCTTCCTCCGGCATGATTCCCATAATGCCCCTTGTGTATTTCTCTCATTACGTACTCCGTTTGAGAAGGCATGAGGCATCTGGCTAAGGGACCACCGAACATTTTACGATATTGATTGCCTTGCTTTAAGAAATATCGAGCAGCTTTTTTTTAAGCACATGAGTTTTTTTCTTATCATCAGGGATGGTACCATACTGCAAAAAAGCAATAATCTCATTCCTCCAATCCAAGTTAAATAATTAAAATTTACCTCGTTCTTGTCGGGGTCGAGAACTGAATGAAATAAACGAATAACTGAGGCGTTAGCATCAGTTGCCACTTCAGCCGTAGATGCGAGATTAGCTAAGGCGTCCGCTTCAACATTTTCATCCCTTGGTATTTGTGTAACTTTCCAGGTTTGAAATTGCTTTATCAATTCTTGTACCTTTTCTAAATACTATTACATCCTTGCTTTCCTAGCTGTATAAGTCACCAGCATTTGATTAACCACGAGTTGTGAATCGCTTTTGATTATAATCTGATTTATGCCAAGTTCTCGTGCCAGTTTTAAACCTGCAATCACAGCCTCATACTCTACCTCATTGTTAGTTATATAATGACATTTGATAGATTATCGAATGGTTTCAACTGTAGGTGGTACTAAAATAATCCTTAAACCTGCATCTTTTACGTTAGATGAATCGTCAGTGAATAAAGCCCAAGTTCCTGGGTTAGCTCCATTGAACACCTGTAATTCTTTTTCTGCTTCTAATTGCACCCCCTGGCTAAAATCATCCACAAAATCAGCTAACACTTGAGATTTTATAGCAGTTCTAGGTTGGTACGTGATTCCATACTCACTTAATTATATAGCCCACTTAGCTAACCTACCTGATAACTCATACTTATGTAGTATATTACGAAAGGGATAAGCAGTTACTACAACAATAGGATGACATTGAAAGTATGGTCTTAATTTCCTAGATGTCATGATCAATGCAAGTGCATGATTTTCTAATTGAAGATACCGTGTCTCCGCACCTAACAAAGATTTACGAACATAATTGATCGGCGATTGTTTTCCTTGGTCTTCTCTGACTAGAACAACACCTATCGCTACTTCGGAAACAACAAGCTAAATGGGTAATCTTTCCCCAGCCTTTGGTTTTGCAAGCAATGGTGGATTTGATAAGTACATTTTCAAACTTCTTAGGGCTTGTTGACATTCTTCATTCCATTCAAAATGATCTTGATTTTTTAAGAGATGAAAAGAATTTAAAGCACTTTTATGTTGATTTAGAAATAAATCTTCCCAATACTGCAATCCTCCCTGTCAATCTCTAAACTTCTTTCTTACTTGAAAGCATATTAGGGATTTCTTCAATGGCCTTAGTCTGTCCGGGATTCACTTCAATACCACAGTTAGAAACAAGAAAACCTAAAAACTTACCTGATGCAACACCAAATGCACATTTCTCAGGATTTAACTTCATATTAAATTTGCGCATAATTTGAAATGTATCAGATAAATGTGATATGTGATCTCTCGAATGCTGAGTCTTAACAAGCATGTCATCAATATAAACGTCCATGTTTTTTCCCAAATTTTCTTGAAACATTTTAGTAACTAGCCTTTGGTATGTTGCACCAGCATTTTTGAGACAAAAATGCATTACTTTATAATAGTAAGTCCCCATGTCTGTTATAAATGAAGTTTTTTCTTCATCTCCCGAATCCATTTTGATCTGATTATAACCTGAATATGTATCTAAAAAACTTAATAGTCCATGTCCTGCAGTTGCATCAATCATTTGATCTATATGTGGTAGTGGAAAAGAATCTTTAGGACAAGCTTTATTAAGGTCTGTGTAATCTACGCAAACTCACCACTTACCGTTATTATTTGGAACTACAACAGTATTGGCTAACTACTTAGGATACTTCACCTCACGAATGCATCCAATCTTTAGCAATTTTCGAACCTCTTTTTGAATCACCTGATTCTTGAAGGTTCCTTGATTTCTTTTCTTTTGTTTGACAGGAGGGTATGATTGGTCTTCATTTAATTTGTAAGTCATCACCTCTGGCGGTATCCCTGTCATGTCTGAGTGGGACCAAGCAAAGCAGTCCATGTTAGTTTTCAAATATTCAATTAACTTACCTTTCATGCATTGGCTAAGATTGGCCCCAACATAGACTTTCATATCAGGCCATTAAGCAAATAATACAATAGGCTTCAATTCCTCAATTGTTGTTTTGATATTTTTATTTTCTTCTGGTTCTTGAATGGTATCAGGCCTTGAATCCACATTTGTTTGCCCCTATTCAATTGAGGTTTGTGTTGTGGTGCCCTCAACTATCTTCTGTGATTGCTATTTTGTTTCACTTTTTGTATTCGTGTCTACTACGGAGTTGATGCTCCTGGATGTATGTTAATCCCCACGAATTTGACGTATTCCCCATGGTGATGGAAATTTAATGACTTGATGCAAGGTTGAAGGAATATCATCCATTTCATAGATCCATGGTCTCCAAGAATCAAATTGTAATCCATCTCCATATCTACTAACTGAAACTTTGTATTTTTGACGACTCCTTCTGCAAATATGGTGAGTGTTACCTCTCCTTTCGTCACAACACTGGAATTGTCAAATCCAGATAGAGTATGTGCTTTTGGTATTATTATATCTTCAACTTGCATCTCATGTAATACTCTTAATGTTTATGAAACTTCCTGGATCAATCAAAAATTGTTTTACATTAGTATCATGTACAATTAGAGATATTACTAGTGCGTGGTTGTGAGGGGTTAATATGCCATCCACATCTGCGTCGTCAAATATAATGTCGTTTTCCTCTAAGAAATGTTGTACCCATTTTCCTTTAGTAATTATAACTTTGGAAATTTTATTAGCTGTGGTGTACGATACACTATTGACGTCTTCACCCCCGGTAATAACGTTGACGGTTCTTTTGGGAGAAGGTGGTTTAGGGGGATCTTGTATGTTCTTCATGTAAGCTTGTTTACTTTTCTCACTGAATAACTCGGTGAGATACCCTTGTTTTAATAGATGATCAACTTCACCTTGTAAAAACCTGGAGTCTGCCGTGGTATGCCCGTGGTCATTATGAAACTCGCACCAATGATTAGGGTTGTGCCTGTTTGGATTCGACCGCATCTCTTTTCTGCATCGTACTTGGTCTCCCATGCTTCTCAAGACAGTAACAAGCTCGGAAGTGCTCACATTGAAATTATAACCACCAAATCTTGCCTTAAAATTTCTATCATCATCTTGTGACTCATGAGTGTTTCGATCGTTCCTGAATCTCAATGAAGAACCTGAGTCTCTATTCCTTGATCTGTGATCATACCTTTGATTGTCCTGCTTTGACCGTGAGTCTTTTCCCACAGGTCCCATGTATGGCTCGTACCTATTTTTACCGGAACTTTTTTTGGTTTCTGCACATCTCGAACTTGCCTTTTCTTCTTTTTGAAATTGTGGAATCATATCTTCTTCTATCCTCAACATCGTGCTATACCTATTGTAAACGTCATTCCATGTTGTAGCTGGGAATTCACGAAGGCTTTCCTTGAGCCGCCTCGTAGCTTCTGAGCTCTTTTCATTCAAATTGCTTGTGAAAGCTATAGTTGCCCAATTATCAAGTACACGCGGTAATGTCATTCTTTCACGTTGTAATTTGTCCACGAAATCCCTAAGCAATTCTGAGTCCCCTTACTTGATCTTGAAAATATCTTTCATTCTTTTTTCGACTTTTTGAACTCCCGAGTGTGCTTTGATGAAAGAATCTTCAAGCTCAGCAAAAGAATTTATAGAATTTTCAAGTAAAAGAGAATAGCTAATTAGCGCTCCCTTAGTGAGTGTTTCACCAAATTTTTTGACTAATGCTGATTCAATCTCCTGCTTGGTCAAATTGTTTCCTTTTACGCCTGTTGTGAATGCAGTCACGTGGTCTTGTGGGTCTGTTGTTCCATCATATTTTGGAATATCAGGCATTTTAAACTTCTTTGGAATTGGGAGGGGAGGAACATTTGGCTTCTAGGGTTGTTGTGAATATTTATCCATATCTACCCCTTTGATCACGGGTGGCACCCCGGAAATTTTCTCTATGCGGTCACTTTGCTCCTTGAACTGTTTCTGCAATGTTAGTACTAAATTTTGTAAATCAGAATTAACTAAGTTACCTGGTTCTCCCTCTTGTGATTCGCTGGGGGTTCTACCACTACCTGAATTAACCAGCCCGGAACGAGAGTTCTCTAAAGTATTGTTATTTGGAGTGGGTGGTGCAACAGGTAATTGGCTAACAAAAGCCTGAAGAGCTTTATTGACCTGTGAGACAATAAGTTTTTGCAAAGCATCATCCATAGCTTCAACACTTTCAAATTGAGCCCATCCATCTGTATGAGTTCCATCACGAGTACCTTCACGAGACCGTCATGGAGAGCTTTGTGGAGAAGGAATCAATGCGTTATTATTCTACGGATCTCCCTGAAGTTGTTGGTTTGTTTGGTTTTCTTGAATGTTGTCATTGTTGTTTGACATGGTTGATGCAACAAGGAAAGTTAAGCTAAAATAGAATGGATTATTAGATTTCCAGTAACAGAATAAATTTATTTAATCAAAAAATAGAATTTTGATTAAAGCTATAATTTAGAAGAACGCGGGTTACAGATGATCGAAAGAATGTATAGAAGAAAGTAATTTGGATGGCAAGAATATAATCAAGAGAGAAACAAGTAAACCAAAGTATATTCAGATAGTGTTTCGTGTTCCACATATTATCATTTCTCTCCCTTTTATAGCTATTTTGGAGATATGCGTTTTGCCTTTGCTATTATGTGCAGTTAATGACATTGAATACTACGTTACATAATCATTATATTTAATACAGATTCTCTAACATTTTTGGTATTTAATGCTCATTAAATATTGTATTTGGATTTTCGTGTGCTGTCAGATCCATTCTCTTTGATTCTTGGGCTTAAATAACTTGAACAGGTACGGGCGTTGCCTCTTTTTGAATAACCACTTGTGCCTCTTCCTTTGCTTTTTGCTCGTATCTATTGCAACTCGTGCCTCCTTGCCACTTGTAATTCTTTAACCAGTCTATATGTCGTGTACGTCATCTTCATACCTCTTTAATACGTAAACTTAATTTTCCCCAATACAGTGCTAAGCAGTTGAAAGGCTTAAATATAACTTTTTTGATCCTCAAATTTTCACCATACCTTCCCGTACATATCATAAAAATCTTAGCTTTTATAAACCTTAGCTTCATTGTTTAGAGGTAGGAAATATTTTTTCTTCTTTTTGATAAGGTTGGTTTCAGAGGTTGGAATGCTATTGATTACCTGAATTTGCCTCTAATAAAAAAGTCAATATATCCAAAACCATATAGTCGTGGGGAAGGAATCAAGGGGGTTTTCTTATTGAATTTACCTGATTTGACTTAGAATATATCTTTGAGAGGCTTCTATCAACTGATCTTTGCAGCTCAGCTGCAGCTTGCAGTTCTTTGAGAGAAATGGTGCTTCCCTATTGGACAAATTCTAGAAAAAGAGAGATTTATTTGGGAAGTTTTCACAAATTAGGTGGCTCTTATGGAAAAGTTAAAAAGGAAATAAAGGTACATAATCTTGAACTAATTTTTGGAGCAAGTTTCTTTATAGATATATCAAGTCTTCGTCAGACCTTTTTCCTAAATGTTGCTAATTTGCAAAAACACAGAATAGAATTGGCCAAGATCACCAATTGATGATACTCCTTATGCTCTTCATGCATCAACTTGCTTAAATAATCTGGCTAATGATCACACAGAGATTTAATGAAGAATTTAATTAGTAGTCTCTTGATTCAATGAATTATTTTCATCGGATAGAGCAGAAATATACTCTAAAAGTTTTGCTCATTGCAGATTATTCAGAAAGTAATCAATAAATATGGGTGAAAACGTAAGGCACATATCAAAGCTATAGGACTATTACCATGATACGATCAACCTTGGCTTCTTTTTTTGATTAGCGCTCGCTTTTTCCTTCCCCCGTATGTTTTTGTCCTCGAGAACTTTTGTTAAATGTATTCCCAAAATATAACTCATACCAAGACTTGTTTTACCATATTTATATACCTTGACCACAAATTAAGAATATTTTAATTTCCTCCCTTCAATGGAAGGTTCACGAATGCATCACATGCATATATTCCTTCACTAACATTGCTTCTCAGGCCTTTAACATGTAATTAAGACTTTGTTCTTTTCAGTATTCTGTTGCCATTTTAAAACTTAGTAATATGTTAAGTGATAATAGGTGAATTTGACTATAATCACGCCTTAAATAATCACATTTTTATGTTGTTTTGATGATATATATGATGATAAAATGCTCTTATTAGTGTTTTTCATGAATTGTAGGTACTAAATGGTTAAGGAAGGCTAAGGAGCAATTCTGGAGTCAAAAGTGGAAGAAAAATGCCATATTTGCAAAATTACATGGAAGTCACACCTGAACAGCCCTGAAGAATCAGAAACACTGTTCTATCGCGGTTCCACCGCGACCGCGGTAGAACCGCGGTGGACGAGGGCCGCTGAAGTTTAGAGATTCA